>CAUYRH010007528.1:0-83753 GCA_963574655.1 Perodicticus potto
CCCCTGCCTACTCAGTCCCCCACCTCACTGAGATTCTCCCCTCAAAAGTTTCCACACCAGACCCCCTAAAGAATGGGAGGGGCCTAGGGAGTCCCACCTTGTCATGTAACATCAATAAAGTTCCCTGAATTCAAAAAAAAAAATATGGAGATGTATTATGAACCACTGAATTGAGAATTAATTATAAAATCATCACTCTTTGGCTAATACAAACAACATTACATTTTATACAGACAAATGTTAGAAATAGGGACTTTCTGACATAGCAGCTTTATTCTCATACATATGAAAACATCTTTTTTAATGTCAATAAAACCACTTGTTCCAATTGCAAGATGAATTATTTTTAATCACAGCTTTAGTATATGAATCATTTATAAAGTACATTTTTATCACCTTCTCAGAAAGATAAAGAAGATCAATGGCTGGAGAAAAAAGTGCAGGGAAATAAAGATCACATCATCTTGGAGCATCTACAGTGGACAATGGGGTATGAAGTTCAAATTACAGCTGCCAACAGACTGGGATATTCTGAACCAACAGTTTATGAGTTCAGCATGCCACCAAAGCCCAACATTATTAAAGGTAGGCTAACGTACATTTTTTATTATACTGAAAATAAATATATCACACTTTGGTAGACACTATGAATTAATTCTTAATAGCAAAAATAAACTAAAATGTAAATTCTAGACTCTAGTCATGACTATTGTGACGTGTCATACTCAACGTTTCTTAGTGCTCTTGTCGTAGGTTATTGAATGACTTGCACGTATGTGACACCATTGACAGTTGAAATAGCAGTGAGAGAATGAACAGAGGGCAGGATAGAAAGTGAGAATGAATTGTGATGATCAACATGAAAAGTTTCCATTGAAACCTGAAGAGATTTGGCAAAAAAGGCAACTTCTCTGTCAATCATATGGGGGCTGAGCCCTTAGGTGCCTGGCCAAGCTAGTTGATTTTGGAAACATAAAATTAGCCACAAAGTGAGGCTGAAATGGCCACAAATATAACTCCATAAAAGGGATAACTTGAGTCTCAAGGGGGCTCAGAATATGGCCGGATTTTCAGGGTTAGTTTTCACATTACACTGGTGTATTCTACTTTTGGAAGCTGACAGTGTTACATGTTTCATGTAACTGATTTATGTCTGTAGACTGATTTCATCAAAGTCTACAGACATAATATTAATTTTTTTTTCAGATACATACGAGAAAGGTAAAGATGCAAAAATTTAACCTGGTTCATAATCATCTGTAACTCTGTTAATGAGTTACCATATGGGTCACATTTTAATATTTATTTTCTATTAGATATTACCATTAAAATTTAAGTTGCATGCAGCCATGTACATATGTAATGTATATAATTTATTATATAAGTATTAGAGGAATAGAAGCAGAATAAATAATAAAACCAAGATAATAATAAGAATTACATAAATCTTATTATAATAGAGTATGAGTATTGGTCCTTAATACTTTTAAAACTGGAAGAAATGTAAAACTTCTTAGTTCAGTCGTATTATTTAACTCTCTTGTAAATTTCATTTTTATGATGTTGTTATATTATATATCAGTTTTTAAAAAAAAAAGAAAACATTTTTATACAATTAGTCTTCGATTGAATAAAATTATTTTTTTAAAAAAAGTAACTACTGTTGGTTTATAAGGTTTAAAAGTAATTGACAAATTGACATTGTAACTTCCCTTTGCTAATATTAAGTAATTGATTTGAAATTATAAGGTCCAAGCCTCTAGAAATTATAAGGGCATCATATTATGATGGTATTTTCTTTTTAACTTGAAACATACTTCTATAGTCTTTATCTCATTTTACTCTTAAATGAAAGTTGATAAGGAAGAGTTATCCTGATTTTATAAATATGATTTAAGGAGATGTAATGATCTGTTCAAGTTCAGAGGTACTTTTAGTGATACTAGAAATGTGATGTCCTTATCAGAGATGCTTCTAAATAAAAAATAATTTCATGTTCTAACAATTCCATTGCCCCTGTGAATTTGAATATGAACAATTGCCTCTATAATTATAATGTACTTTTTGCAGTAATTATACTCCATGGAGATATTAAGAATATGATATAAATATAATTCTTAAAATGAGTCAAAGTCTCCAAAGGAGGATTGAGAGTATAATACTTCCTTCTAAATCTTTAATTTAGTGGATCTGTATTTGGAGGAAATATTTTTATTGAAATAGAAATTAATATCTCTGAAGTAGAAGAAAAAAATTTTAATACCATTTTATAAATAAAAAAAATTTCAAAAAAAGACACTAAAGCATGTTGAAATATATGTTAACTCCAGAGGTTCTGCCCTTTTTAAGAAATTATTAATATAAAAACAGAGAATAGGTATAGACAGTTAAAAATATTGAAATATCAGAATATATATAAAGACATAATAGTAGTCAAGACATGCTGTGATTCATTTACTCTAAAAACATTGTTTTGTTGTTCTTGTCATTACTGTTTTAATTTGAGAAACTTGTGGACCGAGAAGTTGTGGTGAAGACCTATAAAGAAAATGGAAAGAATTTTGATTTATCTTCCCAGATTTGCACATATCACATAATTTGTCTTGGTATTTTTTCCTCATCTATAAACTCACTTTCTCCCTATTCTGCAATATTAATATTTATTCATTTATTTATTCCAGAGTTATTGGGGTCTGTCTTTGCAATAGGCAGTTAAAAGAGAACAAAAGATATATCTGAAAAGTACAGAAGTTTTCCCCCAAAACTTCATGATCTAGTAGGGAAGATACTTCAAGAAGAGTCAGAATAACCAATGAATAATACAGATAAGAGAGTTTTCCTTATAAAGGGATTTTCCAGTGGTAACTAGAAGGATTGAACCTTCCAGGGAAAGTATGTTACATGTCGGAAGTCTGGGAGACAAGATAAAGCTTAATAGTTCTGTGACCGAGGATATCATTAAAACACAGACTATGCTTCTAAAAGGCATAATTTTAAAACAGATCCTAAAAGAAGAAATAATTTTAAGCAGAAAAATATTATATTAATAGATAGGAATTCCCAACAAATTATTCTAACTCATTTTAATAAAAGCAAGTGGTGGATGACTAGCAATGGAAAAGAAAATAATGACTCAGGACACATTTTGGATGTAGACTAACTCTGCCTTTGCAATAGATAGAATCTCCTCTATAGTGAGGACTTTTAGGTTTTTCGTTTGGACAGCTTGAGCTTTGTTGACACCATTTCTTAAGGTAAAGAATATTGTAGAAGAGCAAGATTTGGAGAATAAGAATCAACTATATAAGTTCAATTTGGTGCTAGTAAAATTTGAAATGTCAGATCATTGGTAAGATATGCGAATATACAGAGTCGGACAATTACATTTGTAAATTCATCCTATATACTTCATTGTTGACTATCACTATGGTCACCTGCAAAGCTCTCTCCCCTTGGGACACAATGTACCAACATCAGCACCGGTTTCATCCTTCAAAGCAATTTTGGAGCTCTTTTCTGGAATGGCAACCAGAAAATGTTGTCATACAAGTTTAGACAATTAAATTTTTGAACTCATCCTAGAAAATGTGCTTTGAAAGGTGGACTAGGCACTGACATCGATGCGTAGCTTTCCTAGGGGAGGACTTCAAAGGTGGCCATAATGATACTCAGCAGTGAGGTATGTAGCACTTTTGTAGGTGTCATGGCTGTCTCAGAAGACAGCCATGGCTTGGACAGATATGCCATAATGATGTCAGTCTTAACAGGTGAATGGTCTTGAGCTTAGGTAAGAATAAAATCCACTGACAAATACTGTCCAATTCTAAGGTCTCTGGAAAGGGATTGGTGTCTTTGATACTCACCAGTGTTTTCCACCCTGTAGGACTGCTGGCACAGCATAGATGTTCAAAGAGTATTTCTTGAGTAGCTAAAGAGTAAAAGGTTAAGAATTGATTCCAAACAATTGTAATATTACGTGAGAGAAGAAATCACAGGTGGTCTGACCTCCCCTAGTGAGACTTAGATGTAATAGAACTGCTGGAAAAACACCAGAATGTACTATCTTGAAAATCATCATATTTCAAGAAGAAAAGGTGTAAAAACTCAAATGATGCTGAGAGAGCAACAGAACTTCAAAGCAGATGTGAAGTATTCTTATCACCTGCAGGTTTGTTGAAGAGGTTGGGAGAAATTAGGTAGGAATGGGTTGAGGACTGTACATGAGATTAGGAAGTATAAGCTCCATGTTTATTCAATGCTTTGAAATTTATTCTATGAAGATGAACAGAGGGAAAAATAACAGTGACAGAAAAACTTTTATGATGAAAAGGCTAGATGAAATAGAGCACTTTGAAATAGATAGAGCACTCAAGGAAAAGTCACACATACAAACATACAGACAGAGCTCTCTGAGAAGGTAGGACATGGTATTCATCTTTCCCAGACTGGGCATCATATATAAAGTCCGCACAACTCATTGGAAGAGGGTAAAACAAAATTTGTTTTGTCTATTAGTATCTTACAAAATAAGGTCTAATTTACTGTGACTGAATCCTCTTATTGCTAAGGACTTATGGAAAACCCATATCAAAGACATGCCCTTATAGATTAAGATTTATTCAATTTAGATGGCGGCTTCTTGAGGCACTTTAAAGATTATGATGATAGCGAATTTGAGAGCCTTTAAACCCATTAAATCCTATAGAGTTAATATTATGTATTTGAAAAATATGAAAAAATGTTTTCATTACAGCTACTCTCATATGATTTATTTTTCCATTTTTTAAAAAATATTTAAACTCATTTTTATAATATTCTGGCAGCTTTTAAGTTGTCTTGTTTAAGTTGGAGAGTTTAAAGGTCAATGTTTTACAATTTATTTTTGTATATCGTGCATTATATACGGTCTGAATAAGTTATTGGATTTTTAAATTAATAAGAAATTATTACCAACTTATTTGTTAGACTAGAGGCTGATAAATTTACATTTATTTATTGTTCTATAATTTTAATGACTAAAATAATACTAAATTACTCTATCAGATATATTCTAATCTTTTTAAAAAATTGGAAATAAATTTATTATTTATTTATTATTATTTATTATTTAGGAAAATTACTTCCTATCATTTCTTTTGGCTTACTACATGTTTTATATTGTTTTTTGCTTAACCAAAAAGAGACCTTAGTATCTTTGAGTAATTGCTTCCTATTTCTCTTATTGTTATTCTTAATTAACACATCTATTTTAACATTGACTATCAATATAATTTGATGACAATTCTAATCATGGATTATTACCATCTGATGGTAATATAATTCTACTGTCTGGTGACATATAATTCATACATAAAAGGCCTTCTAATTTGATAAGCTAGAAAAGAAATAATATATTGATAATAGTTTAATTTGTATTGTCATAGGCTTTTAAATTGTACTTCTGATCCACTATGGAGTACAATTTATTTTGATTATTTTGATGATTTTTATTCTAATTTCATGCAACTTGAATGCACCCTTTCTTTTTTGGCTAACTCAACAGGAACAGAAAATACAATTGCCATTTTAAGATTAAAGTTATGGTTGCTGTAGGACATAAATTAAGAAATTCTGAAATAGCAATAAAAATGAAGCTCAATTAGCTGGAGAGAATTTCATTTTAAATCTCGAATTTTGAGTCAAATCAAAATATTAACACTACATGTACAGTAATATTTATTTGGTTTAGCGTATTAGGGAAAGGATGGCTATAAATTAGATTCATAACCTTCAGTTCTCAAAATTGTTTTAAAAGGAGTATAGTGACAAATGTCCAGCGTTTTCCTATGGCCAACTGCGTTAATTCTGTGAGCATCTATTATTGCAAATTTCTGTTACATGAGTATGTAATTATCACTTATATTTATTGTTAATTCATTTATTGTTAAAATGTAAATGCCTCCATTAAATATATATTCTAGAAAACTGTGATAGAATTACTATTAAATATTGTAGAATATTTTTAACTCATATTAAATGAAGCCCTATGAATTTACCAGTAGCACAGTGGATTTACTGGTGACATTTTCCTTATAAGTTGTATTTTCATGTTACAAGTTAAAGGTGTTTAAATTTAAGTGATCAATAACGTAAGTGTCTGAGTTATGTGAAATAAACATTATTAATATTGATCTTCATTTAAGTTAACACATAATAACTAGAAATGTTTGATTAAATATTTTAGCTATTTTTTGTCTTGTAGCAAAGTAATTTTTGTAGTAATCGTAATGGCTTTGTATAAATCTTGCATTAATTATTTTCTCTTTTTTTTTCTTTCCTACTGTCATGTTTTTCTTTTTTTATTTTCACATTTGTAACTACTCCTTTTTTTCTTAATTATTTTATTCTTATTCTATTTTCAAAAACAATTTTCGTCATGCAGATAAATGCTGTGAAGCGAATAAAGGTGAAAATGGAAGCCAGTCATGGCAGCTGAATGCTGCTGGGTTTTCCTTCATTATAGCCCTATGTTTGTCTTGTGTGTTTTAATGTTGTTGTTATATCACATGATATTTCCTTATATGCCCTGCAAATTTAAAAAATAGTAATTACAAGGCTATATAATTGTAATAAAAATTATCTAAGGCCCAATTAATTGCGCATGTATTTTGACCATGAACAATCAATCTTTCTTCTCTTCCCCAAATTGTCAGCCTTTTAAGTGGATAATTTGTCAGAAAGTTGCTAGAGGAAATTTAGTCAGGATTGTTGCTTCCAGATACCTGTTCACTGCTTAATATCTTTGATTAAATTTACTTTAATTGCTAAAGTTGACCTTGTTTAATATCAAGTCATTTGTAGTTAGATCTTAAACATTCACTACATCAAATCTTTCATTTGATTATTTTGCATATATAATTCAAAATTCTTTGCTATATATCTATAAATCATAATTTTAGATCACCTCTATTGGCTTTTAATTATTTCTTACAAATGTAGGTTTCCAATTTATCCACATTCCTAATATTTGAAGACATTTAGCATTCACATAAAACATAACATGATAAATTACTAGATGTCTACCCTGCTTGTGCTGCCCATTTTTCTTTATTGACC
Organism: Perodicticus potto; assembly: GCA_963574655.1. Lineage (NCBI taxonomy): Eukaryota > Metazoa > Chordata > Mammalia > Primates > Lorisidae > Perodicticus > Perodicticus potto. Next base: position 7,096 of record CAUYRH010007528.1, read on the forward strand.
TAAAATGTCATAAAGAATAAATATTCAACAATTTTTTCTTTCAAAATTCAACACTATTTTTTCCGTATAGTGAAAATATCTCTCAGCAATTTTCCCATAGTAAATAATAAATTAATTTATTTATATTTTGCATCTTCAGTCATTTTAAAACAAAAGTGTGTTTATTTACTTGAAACAACTAGCCACCGATTTTTACTACTTATTCGAGACAATTAGGAAGCAACCAGATTTTTATATATATACATAATGGTGGCCATAACTTACTTGGTAAATCAAATGATTAGATTCTGGGCTTTGAGATTCACTTGTCAAAAACGATTAGTTTGTGGCCAAAAGTATCCTTTCTGTCTCATTTTAAAGAAGTATCTACAAAATACTTTCATGAGTCTAAGACTAGACCTACATTTATTATTGGATATTCTTTTAACTTATTTTTCCAAAATGTTTTCTGTTCACTGCTGTTCTTCCTTTTCATCTAAGAACAGATCGATACACTGCAAGAATAACCCATCTGCATATTAAACACATTTTTGCTGCCCTCCTTTCTCCTCTGATAAGACAGAGGGGTTCCTTAATTCATACAAATGCTGAAATCTAACCAATTTACCGGGAACATTTTGTTTTCTAAGTCACCATAGCCAATGTTCTGTTTACTAAATAACTAATCACATGTTATATTCCTTGATATTTGAAATTCAATAATGTATATTGATTACACATACATAGAAAGTGTTGAAAAAAGAAAGAAATTCTAGTAACACCTCCAAGAATTATTTTTCACATTAGATCTTTTTAATAAGTTATAAAATATTTTCAGGAAAATGTCATGTAGAATTTATCTTGACTTGGATTACAAGATATTTTTTGAGCACATGAGATATGTCTTTTTTTAAGTGAACACATATTTGATCTATTTTGAAATTTTACACTTCATAAGTCAAAGACAATAACAGTGATGAAAAGAATAGTAAAAGGCAGATTTAGATGGCAATGAGATGTATAATTTTTGCAGCTTAAAAAATATATAAAATTAAATATTATTTATCTTAGCAGTTAAGTGATTTAGAATTTTTTGAACAACTGAATGTGGATTCAGTTTTTAATCTTGAAACTTATAAGCAGTCTCTCATTTGGCCAAATATTTATCCTTAGATGAATACTTATTTTACAGATTTGAGATCTGCCAAATCCTTTAAAAATGATCTCAGAGATCTTAAAATAATAGTTTTGTGCTTTGCTTTGTTTTCAATAAGAAATTGGACAGCACAAAACTGGAAGCTATTGAATTTCAAGAAATGATAGCTTAGAAATGCTAATTCTCAAATTTAAAACAGTCTCAATAATATATTAAATGCATGTAATTGAGTTTTTTTATTACCTGAACTTTGCCATTGCTGTATGAAACAATAAACTGCGAAAGTTTAATTTTTTGTCTAAATAGTATCTGTCCAAAGATCTAAATTATTGGTAAGAAGCACACAAAAATGCAAACTTATTTTAACTATTTCCCTCATATCAACCCGTGGTTTTCTCATACAGTGGAGTTTGAAATAAATTCTTTGTCAGAAGAAGTGTAAATATAAACTTGTGTACCGAGGTGAGCATAAGGTTTACTCACTCCATATAATCAGAAACAGTGATGTATCTTCTAAGGTTAAGACATTTAGAAGGTGCCTTTGACCATATTATTACAGGTATAAAACTAAATTGGCTTCTTTATACATGATTGCCATTATCTGCATGTAGGACACCAGGATTAATTTCCTATAAACTTAAATATCTCCTTTTTTCTCTTTTCGGTCCTTTCATAGTCGATCTTCTTTCCATCACTTACGAATTTCCCTACCCCAGGCCAAAGTATGTAACTATAGGTTCACTCTTAAGCCCACAAGCACCATGTTTCAAATCTACTTACAGACTGTGCCTAGGGATGAGGTAGCGGTAAGTTCTTCGTTACGAAATTTTTTACACGTAAGAACTTTCGGTAAATGGCCATTTTTAATTCTCTCTCTGCTAATGCTGCAAGTCATTAGGTCTAAGTGCAATTTTATAAACTCAACACTCATCTTTCCCAAAACATTATGCAAATGCACATATATGCCTTCGTTACTGGTGGACACGAAAAACACTAGAAACTGAAATGTTTCAAGATTTTTGATATACATATATACTATAGTATATATATATATTATAGTTATGGAATTGACATTTGATGTATGTATAATTTCAGTTTATATAGATAAAACAGATACATGATTTCATGGCAAATAAATATAAATTTTCAAATACTCACCATTTATTTTGAAATTAATAATTAAAGTTAAAAGTATGCATAGTAAGTGCACAGATTATAAAATTTGAGTCAATTACAGAAAGTTATAATTTAACTATAACATTTTCTTTGTAAAAATACCCATTTATTATGTTTGATATAAATCTAAATCAGAAGAGGAAAAATCGCAAAGTAATTTCAAACATGCACAATTTGATTTATGATTATTTACATTAAACAGCTATTGTGCAATAAGAAGCAATGTACTTTTGAATCTGGAAATGCTTTATGTATCTTCTAGATACACAAAAAATGCTTTAAATATTAATTGGGTGTACTTACTCAAGTATATTTGACTCTAGTTTCAAGAATCAGAGCCAATATTATGTGTGATGATATTTTTGCTGTGTAATAATTTTTTAAGAAATAGCTATAGTCATATATTATCTTAAAATATTTGAATTTACTATTAAAGTGATATTAGCAGCATTAAGCACTGGAAATAATCAGTTATAAAATCACCTAAACGAAATATTATTATGTTTATATTGGCCCTTATGTGGTATGATTTCAATCAGCGAAGAAATATGTTGGATTATAATGTTAATACCTAAAAATTAAATTTTATTTTATGTATTTTGGTTAATATATGGAGGGGTTAAAGGAAATCCAACCTTTTTCCTTCCCTGCTGAACCCTGGAAGATTAGAATTGTCTTGGGCTACACAAAAAATATACGAACACTGAGGCGGGCTGATTAGGGAAAAATAAATTCTGTACATAGTTTTCCTGATGTCTAACAGTACAGATAAGCCAAAAATGTCCTCACAAAATCACCATGAAGCTCCATCGCAGGCCACAGGTTTAACACACATTAAAAAGGTTTTCTCACATTTTAAAATTTATTTTCTTTATTTCTTATTTCTGATCTTTCTTTATAATTAGTGCTTTCCCTTCTTTATGTCTCTTTCTACTCCTCCTCTTTTTCTTTTTCTCACTGCTCCCCATGTCTAGCCGTAAATAAACACACTATTTCTTTTACTATTTTTCTCTTAATGATTTGTAAGTTTTAAAATCCTAGCATTTGTGGTGGTCTGAAAATATGTCATAAACCTTAAACAAGTCTCAGACATTACATAGGCAGTTCAAAAATATGTATTTTAAATGATTAAATGATTGATATAAAAATTTTATACAAATAGCCCTTGAAATGACTACAATAAAAGTTGAAATTGGTTACCACTCATTTCCAGATCAGTTATTTCATAAATAAAATAAAGAGTATTATTTTTTCTTCAGTTCTTGATAGTTAATATTCAGGAAACATAACATAGTATATTTTAGGATCTAAATAATGAAGAATAACTCTAATAGCTTGTTAATATGTTCTCTTACGAATTATCATCTAACTTGGAGTATTTTTCATAGAGTTAAAAATTTTTAACTTTAAATACAAAGTGGAAGTATTCTCTGTGTTGACCTTATGATACTTAGAATAGTAAACACATGAGGATAATACACATATATAAGCATAATCTCCATTTTACCTAAGACAAAAGAGTATTCACTTCAAATCAGATTTATTTGAAATAAGACAAAGATGCAAGTTCAATATCAATACTTCGTTTCTCAGATTCTTTTAGCTTTGTTATATACTTAAAATTGTGTACCTAATAAAGATCTTTAGCAATAATTTTCTCTTCCCCGTGACTGTTAACTAATTTTCAAGGTTAAAATATCCATCAGTAAGTGTTAAAAATGAAGTAATACATTATATTATTTTCCTTCTAGCTGATATTTAGTAAAATGAAAATAATGAGCATCTAAGAAATGTAAAACGTATGTGTTGTGGAGTTCTACTAGTGTATCTGAGAGGGTATTGTCTGTGATTTTCTTTGTTGGTAGATGATCTTTAATCTACTTTTAACTGAAGTAGAATCGAATTTTATTTTAAGTGTGGACTAATCGAATGGTTTATTAAGTTGAGGAATATTGCAGTTTTTCTTAATTTATGTATATTCAAGTTAAATTTAGACATTCTTCATTGTGGCATTTAGGTAATAAAAATAAAAAGTTACACATGGCAAAGAATACATAACATTTTAAGAAGTAACATCGTTTAAGAAGTTACACTGCGTTTATTTTTATTCTATGTATGTACTAAGTGGGCACTATGAAGTAAATCTCTTCGCCAATCTTAATTTTTCTAAAATAAGCAATTAAAACTATTGTTTTATATAACATACACAATTCATTAACTTCTTTTAAGAATATATTTATCTCACACATTACATTGATTTTATGTATAATGCTTCTGTTTTCAAGTGACAATTTCTGATCATTTTAATACATTTGTTTTCATCATAGCTTATTTTCTTGAAAAAAATGTACATGTTGTAAGTGTATTGTCTTCAGTATCATCTTATTTAAGACCCCAACATAATATCCAGCACTCTGTGTAATCCTGTGCATGTGTTTCATAGTATATTAAATATCATTTTATTTTCTGTACCTCTGTGTCCCCATTGTTGTAATAAAGAAAACTGAGGAAAAGCTTGGTTATATGTGTTTTCTTTATTACTGGTACAACCTTTTTGTCCTTGTTGTGTGTTTTCATTTCTAACTAGATCAAATTTAATATCTCAAAAATTATTTTCTTTGTCAGGAACTGCAGGTATACTAATTGAGTAATTTCAATTTTAAATAACCCATACATCATCGGAAGATTCAGAGCAGTTATCTATTTCTAAAAATAACGTAGAAATAATAGCAAATACTACTTTCATAGAAAACTAGTTCTAGGGTCTTCTTCGAACACTAGTGGAGTCAAAACATCATATTGTATTTTATACATGAACACAGTTAATAATTTCAGCAATGTCATAAGTATGGTTTAGTAATCTGCTTTGCTAGCTAAAGTTCATGAAAGCAGATATAAAGGCTTAACGTGATTTTTCTCTAATTTGTTTGGTTCCTGGATTCCTCTAATTTAGTTTGGTTTGAGCACCATGAGAACACAGTTGCAGAAAACTATTAACATTCTGTGCTTATCCACTGCCAAAGTTTAGATAAAAATACTAGGTTTGGAAATTTATAATGAGCAATACTAATAATAATAATTACAAAAAAAAAAAAGGCAACTTGTTCGGGGACCCCAATGGTTATCAAGAACTGTTCAGAATGCCATATAATGCAAATACTTCATTCACTCTTAATAAAATTCCTCTGAAATAAGTATCATTTCTCCCATATTTTCAATACCAATGGTGAGGCCTAGAGAAATTCAGTAACTGACGTAGTGAGGGATCACAGGTAAAAACTCCTGTTACTTTGTTGGTTGTATATTCTTTAACTACTCTTGGCCAACATGGAGAAACTACGGAGATCTGAAGAAATCTGGAAGTTTTTAAATCACACTCTATTATTTTATCATACACATACCAACAAACTTAGAATAAGAGAAACCAAATAGCCATTGACATAGTCAAGCATCGTGGACTCTGTTTTCCTCCTATCTTTTTTTTTTTCCAAGCACATTACACTAAATCAAAGTTGACATTAATAAACCCGTGGCCTGTAAGTTATGTTGTCAACCCAGTCCCTTTGCTGCCTTCTTGATTGGCTGTGGAGAAGTCTATGTGCAGAGGAAAGGCCACGCCCACGGCACCCACCATTTCTTCCAGTAACCGAATATTTCTTTAAGTCAGCGGTTTTCTTTCTCACTCTAACTTTTAAGTACAGCTTCCTCCTATGAGCAGTGTAAATAAACATGCATTGAGTTTATGGTTTCAAATGAATGACAAATAAACTTTTAATCGCTTCCTTGTTTTTACACAGTTCTGAAAACATTTTACAAAATGATGGGTAAATACCTTGTTGGTAGACACAGGCAATTTTCTATTAATATAAATGATAGTTTTATTTACTGTCTCCTAAAAGAAAAATAGATCTTTCTATTTTAATATCTACCCTTTCGTTTTAAGAAATCAAAATAAATAGTTTCAGCACTCATGTCATAGGAGCTATGTACTTGCTTCTCTAATGATTTCTTATTTAATACCACAGAGAGAAACTTGAACGTTAAAAGTTAACATTAAAAAATAAGGGACTTGATTTTTCTGTTTAAATATGATTAAAAATAAAAGCCATCTATTCTAATTGGCATTTCTGTCTTAAAGAGGTTTGAGCAACAAACCGCGATTAGCTATTGTTTTACATATGTTAACAAAAGCTGAATTAGATGTTGATTATGTGGAATGGTAAATACCCAAACTACTCGGAGCTTCTGAAAAATGACCAGAATAATAGTTTGCTTCTCAGTACTTGTTGGTGGAAAACAGAAAAGTTGGTGTGGAATTTTATATAGTAGCCTGTGATTTATTGTTCCATCGAATGGCTCAGTAATGAAGGAAGGACCATGTACAGGAAGAAATATTTTTCGAAAGCAGGAAATGTATAGTTCACTTATGTGTTCCATAATACAAAAATGGGAGGATAAAAACATTTAAACGTATATGTTTGTTACTCATCACTTACTAGATACTCTTTTCCGCTGTGAAGAAATAAAGAAGTGGACATTGTTTTTATAAACAACCTCAATTAATCCAGGCATAACCATTCCTATGCATGTTTAAAGATATCGTTGCATTTTTTTTTCTATTTAAAGAAGCTTTATTTTAGGACAATTTTAGGCTCAGAGCGAGACCGAGTGACGGTAAGGAGAGTTTCCAAGCACCCCAACTCCGGTCAGGTACAGCCTCTCCCATTATCAATGTCCAATACCACAATTACAATTGATGAATGCACACTGATATGTCATAATCACCAAACTGCACAGTTTATATTAGAGTTAACTCTCGATGTTGTATACTACGTACATTTGGACAAATTCATGACATACTATCGCCGTTGCAGTTCCGTGCAGAATCCTTTCTATGCTCTATGAACCTCCCGTGCACCATGTATTTGTCCTTCTAGTTCCTGCAGACCGCTGACCTTTTACTGTCCCCACAGATGGACTTCCACAATGTCATAGCATTAGATTTATATATTACGTGGCCTTTTTAGATTGGTTTCTTTCACTTATTAACGTGCATCATGTTTTCTGTATGTCTTTCAATGGTTTATTCATTTCCTTTTACCGCAGAATAATATTCCATTGTCTGACTATACGATCGTTTACTTATCCAACCCCCCTTTGAAAGATGTGGTTGCTTATAACCATTGCATTTTTAAAATCTACACTTTCATTTAATAACTGATAGTATAAAATGTACTAATTTAAATCCAATATATTATGATAGAATGAGACTTATATGAACCTACATACCTAAAATATGTATGTTGTTTTTAGTTTGTTTGTTTTGTTTTTTGAGACAGAGTCTTACTTTATGGCTAACGGTAGAGTGCCGTGGCGTCACATAGCTCACAACAACCTCCAACTCCTGGGCTTAGGCGATTCTCTTGCCTCAGCCTCCCAAGTAGCTGGGACTACAGGCACCCGCCACAACGCCAGGCTACTTTTTTGTTTTGCAGTTCGGCTGGGGCTAGGTTTGAACCTGCCACCCTTGGCACATAGGGCCAGTGCCTTACTCACTGAGCTACAGGTGCCGCCCGTGTATGTTGTTTTTAATACTATAGACTATATATTTTTAGGTAGAATTCTAAGTAGAAATTGAAATCTCTAAGACACAATACAATGAATATATAAAACTGAAAATGTTGTAAGACCTATTATGTTATCACAGATTCCTGGGAAATTAATAATAAATGCTATCTACATATTTGTTCACACTTTTATTCTGCTGCAGATTTAGAAAATATGTAACTTTCAGTTAAGTAAGAATTTCATATTAAAATAGATTAAATAATTTTTAATTTCAGAAACAAATTTTAAAATATCAAATGGAAATATAATGCAACATATATATTTTTCAATTTTGTAATATGTTCTTTAAACAATGCATTAAAAACTCCTTTTATCCATTTTCTGTACATTCTAACAGAATGTTAACAGAAAATAAAGTTCATCCGTAATATTTGAAACTAGGAACTAATATTTAAATTATTCAGTTCATTCCCATGTGTTGAGCCCATTAATTCAGATCTACAAAGTCCCTTTCCAACTATATTGAAACTTTTCTTTATTACGGGAAGTAAATTAACCACATTCATGAAAGCAAACTGAGTAAGTATTATCAGATTTAAACAGTATATGAAAATATATGGAGTTGGTAGGGTAAGAAAATACTTTAAAGGTAGCAGTTTGACTGGTTAGGTAAAAAATGTAAAAGTATTTTTCTTGCTCTTCTGTGCAATTTTTTTGTAGAAGGTTTTGTAGTAAAATCATCCAACATAAATAACAATGTCAGTGTCAGTAAGAGAATCATATTCTATTGTGCAAGAACTTCAGATATTTTATAATTTCCCATGGTTTATGCTTGTATGAGGTTCATTAAAATAGCATTTGAAAAATATGCATTATAAAAGTTTTCAATAATTTGTAACATTTATTACAAGAAAGCTATTATCTATAGGTTTGTTTTTAGCCAAGAGTTTTTTGTAATTAGCACTGTTAATTTTCTTTCTTATGTGAATATCTCTATTAATTTAAAGGATACCAAGAATTTGACAAGTTTCCATCAACATTTCCATAAAATATAATAACTTCATATTTCAATTGTTCAATTTACACAAGATGGTTTTAAAAAGATAGACACCAATGCTTTAAGGAGGATTGTGTAGAAGCAGGGTGGATATCATGGACCAATTCAAATATTATGCCAGTCAAAAGTATATAGAAGAGCTATACATAATGATATAATCATATAGTATTATTTTATTTGTTGTCTATTTTTAAATGCATGAATGAAAATTAATCATATAATGTTAACCCAATCACTAATCCACATTAAGTCTACCTACTTCCTCATCTCTTTAATAAAAACACCAACGGATACAAGTCAAATCTATCAAGTATAGAACACAAATGTCTTAACAGTGTGATTAAGTAAATGAGGTGAAAGCGATGTTAATTAGTAGGATGTAAGCACTGCAATTTGTACAAATAATCAACACATTGAATCCCACAAAGGCATAAATATATTCATGATCTATGTATATGTGACTTAAAAAAAAAGAATTAAAATTAAAAAAAACCATCAACAAGGGCATTAACATGTGAGTATAGAGTATGGAAATCAGCATAGAATAGGAGAGGGGGAAATTGGATATGCCACCAGCACTGCCCTGACGCTTGCTTCCAATACGTATCTCCTAATCATCTAGATAGATTTTTATATCAATTTCTGTGTACTTATAATGATCACTATCTTTGGAGAGAAAAAAATCATAATTCCTTGTTTTTTGGTGGTGGTATTCATTGGTCAGTGTTTTGTTTGGTTGCCCTATTTAACTGTTAATATATTCAGTTGCAAGGTTTATTTTTTAAAATTTTATTATCCATCACTTACCCACAACGAGTCACCCAGAATATCTCATCTTGAATGTACTTGCTAATTTTACAACACAGCATGTATTTTCCTATTTTTGTTGCTGCTCCCCCCATGTTCTCACTGAAATGGATTCCTCACATTGAATGGAAAGTTGGTTCTTATTTTTAAAAACCATCTCCAACAGTATCTTCTCCGTTGTGTTAAGCATTGACCACGCACTTAACATGCTTCTCCCGCTATCTGGTCAGATCACGTGTTTGTGTGTTTGTTTTTTGCCAAAAGGAAAACAACCACACAGCATTCTAGATTCTTAATGATATATCTTTAAGATCACTCCTCCCAATAAATTATAATCCCCTAGAGGAAAGAGTTATTTGCCTTTTTCTTACTTTATCTTCACAACTGCTTAGTATAATTATTTAATAACACCGTAATAAAATAAATGATGACAATGTATTATGACCAGTTTGTACCTGGACAAAAAATACCATTTTGTTGAAGGGACTAGAAGATATTTTAAGAGGATATTTCATTTCTAATTTTATCTTCATAAGCAAACATCTATAGGAAAAGATACCGTGAAAAAGTACAAAGTTCTACAATTTTAAATGCCATTTTTCCAAATTATATGTTTACAATTCCCTTTCCATTAATAAACCATATATTTTCAGTTAACTACTTCTTCTTACCCTAAAAATGACATTAAGGAAAAGCAAATAATTAAAAGATTATAGTTTACCAGTGTTACATTTTCATTCTCCCTTCTCCTCCAAATCATTAGTGAGAAATGATTTAAAGGGAAATTTTAGCATGTCATTGAGATTGCCTATCATACAATTGCTGATTCATGTATCAGAACATATCCACAAAACATTTGAAATGACTGGTGAATGGACACAGGGGTAAAGAAATAAGTGATGGAAAATGTAATCTCCTCCAAAATAAAGGAAAAGAAGTTTAGTAGTAAGCAATAAACTTTTTACATCACTATTAACTAAGTACACAAAAGATGCTACAAATAAAATAAATTACCACCTCATTAAAATGTACCAAAAATAGCCTAAGAATAAAAAGCATATAAGTAACAACACTAAATTTTATTTATATATTAATCAGTATTGAAAAATTGTTGTAACTTTTACTCAACAATTATTAAAGTCTGAAGTTTTCAAATTCCCCAGATAAAACATAGATACTTCCAATAGTATTATCAGGTATAAAAAAGCTAGATAATCATATAAAATGAACATCCCATGCGTTTATTCATACTTAACCTAATCTTTTGATATTTATTTCTAGATATATAAAGAACTTCATTGAATTCAATACACATTCGAGAGCAGAGCAAATTACTTTTGCATGAACCTAAAAGCTGAAAAATCTCTCACACTGGTCACAAAACATCTACCAAATATTGTAATTTCATATAATAAATTATTTTTTGTGATTATAACCATTTTTTATTTTGAATATTTTTAAACCTTTTTAAGTTTAGTATGCCCAAGCTACCTTTTTTCAGAATGTAATCTCTTTAAAAAGGCTCTGTAGTTTTCTCTTCACTGATAACAATGCTCTTTTCATATTTTCTTGAAATTTACATTTTCTTTCAATTGTTCATTAAAAAATACTTGAGATTCCCTGTTGTACACACACCGATTTCATTCAGTTAGTTCTGCAAGCAGTTTCTATTGTGACTAGCATAAACTTGAGAACTTAAAAAGTTGTTAGTACATGAAGTTTGACAAGAAGTTAAAAGATGGAAATGTCTTTTGCCCACTTTTTAACGTGGTTATTCAATTTTTTCTTGATGATTTGTCTGAGTTTATTGTAGATTGTAGATATTAGCCCTTTACTGAACGTATAGTTTTATAAATATTTTGTGGCATTCTGTACGTTGTCTATGGAAATTAACTCTGTTGATTGTTTCCTTAGCTATGCAGAAGCTTTTTTATTTAATCAAGTAACATTTATTGACTTTTGTTGTTGTTGTAATTGCCTTTTGGGTCTTAGACATAAATTCTTTGCCTAGGTTAATATCTAGAAGAATGGTTTTCCTACATTTTCTTCTACAATTCTAATCATTACACACCTTATATTTAAGTCTTTTATCCATCTTGAATTGATTTTTATGAGTGGCAATAGACAGGCATCTTGTTTAATACTTCTGCATGTGGTTTTCCAATTATCCCAGCACGTTTATTGTATAGACCTGCTTTTCCTCCACCTGAAGTGATTTACAGATTCAATGCAATCACCTTCAAAGTACTAATGTCATTTTTTGTGGATGTAGAAAATATAATTCTACTCCTGATTTGGAACCAGAAGAGAGGCCAAACAGACAAAGCAATCCTAAGCAAAAATAACAAATCTGGAGGCATCACATTATCAGACTTCAAATTATACTAAGAGGATATAGTAACTATAACAACATGACAGTGGCACGAAACATAGAGACATCGACCAGGGGAAAAGCACAGGGAGTGCAGACATAAAACCATCTACATACAACAATTCATCTTTGAAAGATGTGATTTTTTTTTTAATTTCATGAATACTATGAGCAATTCAAAAAGCAATGAAGATTTGACAGAATAAAAGATCTCGACTAGCACAAAACAAGGACAATTTTTATTTTGGGGATGTGATTTTGATCCACTTTGAAAGAATCTTGTTGGAGTTTTAATCTTTTTTTCTCCTTCAGTGAAAATGAATATAAGTAAAATATTGAGCAAAATAACAATAAAATAAATATGCTAGTAACAGTAACAATAAAACAATAGTGAACTAAAGAACAAAATAAATTATAGAACAAAAGATACCAAAAAGTTCAAAATAGTCTTAACTGAAAACTGAACAAAAGTCAGTGTTACATACGAGTGACAATAAGAACATTCTGAATAGAAGTCTGGCTGCCATTCATTTGACATTGGTCTTATGAAGTTCAAGAAAGATAATCAAACTGACATTTGGTCAGGGAATGACCAAAAAAACAAAAAAGTTTACTATATGAGAAATGAAAAAAAAATAAAGTAGTAGTATTAAATAAAAAATCTATTTAATTCTAGTATAGTGAAATGCCTAAAACCAAAAGAGTGGCCTTAAGCCATAAAAGAGTTACTTTATCATAGGGAATAACTTTTAAAAGCTTGTAAAATAGAAGCATATATTTACCAATAATTTTTATGAATCATTATTCCTGAATGTTAGGAATGTTCAAGTGTTTTGGCCAAAAAGAAAGTTTGTGGTAAAATGAAGAAGTATCTATTTTTTATTTTTAAAACACAATAAATAAATGACAAATAACAAAAAGTTGCCATAAACGTCTTGTGTATAGTAAAAAAAGTTTTCAGAATAATTAATATAACAATTGAAATAATGACATAAGGTATAATGCTTTGGAATTCCCAAAATAATTTTATATATGATTCTAAATATATCTATGTAACATATACATATATAGTTATAAAACTAAATAGAAAAATATGTATATAATGATATAATCTAGGTATTATTCTATTTTTATTAGGCTATAAGGGTATCAGCATCCATATTTTATCAGTAATGAAACTGAAAATAAAACAAGTATTCTTTAGATTTTTCCAATTATAGTGAATGGGCCACAACGTGAATGACAAACAATCCCCTGTGGAGAGCTAGAAAGCTGTTACAAATCCTTGCAAAATCCTAGGTACAGTAGTTCTTTTTTAAATTAATGCAACTTATTTTTCTTTAAAAGTGTGAGTCATCGTAGAGCGTATCTTCCGTAATGCAAGGATACTGTCATAATGCTAATGAAAGTTCCTACCATAAAGAACGTACCCTTGTTAGCGTAAACATTGTATCCCTTTGTGCCTTTGTTGTGTCTCTGAAATTCAATGGATAAAATTACATTTTGAGAATTTATAATGCTTCATAAGTAAATATGGACTTAATTAGATTTATGATAAACCTAAAGAATTAATGCAGTTTTTATTTTTAATTACGTATTATGTGTACATAATTGCATAAATTTGTGGGGTACATGTGATGTTTGGATACAGGCATGCAATGTTTAACAATCAAAACAAAGTAATTGGGCGGTACCTGTGGCTCAAGGAGTAGGGCACTGGCCCTATATACCCGGGCTGGCAGGTTCAAGCCCCGGTCCCGGCCAAATCTGCAAAAAAAAAAAAAAATTCCACCAAAACAAAACAAAGTAATTGGAGTATCCATTACCTCAATCATTATGATTTCCTAGTGGTAGGAACATTCCAGTTTTTCTCTTTTAGTTATTTCAAAGGATGCCATACCTTAATATTGACTAAAGTCACTTTAATTCTATTTTAGTACATTTTGGTGAACCCCTCTAGTTCTCTACTAATTTAGTGCTCCCATAATGAATGCTTGTGAAGCATAAATAAATTAATGAATAACACCCTGTTGTTTTTTTACTATTAGCCACAAAAGCCTTTTAATAATCCAAATTGTATTTTGTTAATAGCTGACCATTCTAGCTTAGAAGGAGCTTAAACTTCTGGAAGCTGCCTACTCCACCTTAGTGCACACCTGATACGCAACAGAGAAAAGACTGCTTGACCATATTGTTAAATGATTTTTGATAAATTTCCCTTATAGTTTAAATATACCAAATTTAGGGCGGCGCCTGTGGCCCAGCAAGTAGGGTGCTGGCCCCATATACCAAGGGTGGCGGGTTCAAACTGGTCCTGCCCAAACTGCCAAAACAAAACAATAGCTGGGCATTGTGGCAGGTGCCTGTAGTCCCAGCTACTCTGGAGGTTGAGACAAGAGAATCGCCTAAGCCCAGGAACTGGAGGTTGCTGTGAGCTGTGACATCACAGCACTCTACCGAGGGAGATAAAGTGAGACTCTGTCTCTACAAAATAAATAAATACATAAATATACCAAATTTAAATATAACAAATAACAATGACACTAGTTTTACTTTAGTAATTTACAAATGAGTTCAAATACAAACAGTATTTGAATAAGCATCTACACACGCACATGAAGTCCAACTTAGAAAATGCATTTTCTAGAAATTGGTAAATGATAATAATTAGGCCCCCTCCAATTTTTTAAAAAGAATATCCCCACTAGAGAAAAAAATTTACACTTCCTGAAGTACTTCATGATAAAATTTTTTTCTAGTTATTACATTCGACTATTTTCTTTTAAGTAAATTCAACGTTCTCAACATTTTAACTTTTTATTTTTAGTATTTCTCAAACCATTTTTGAACTGAAGTTGGTGGAACTTTGTGTCCATATATACTTCTTAAAGATAGCTTTGTGTAAATTTTATAAGATATAATTTCCAAAAATGTGTTTTCAAATGCTTAAGAACAGTTATTTAGCTACTTGGGAGGCTGAGGCAAGAGGCTGAGGCTTAAGCCCAAGGGTTTAAGGTTGCTGTGAGCTGTGATGCTACAGCACTCTACCCAGGTTACAGCTTGAGACTCTGTCTCAAAACAACAACAACAACAACAAAAAACCACTTATTTATTTTCTTAATTTTCTATCAAGGTTTCACATTTATTTTATTGGAGGAAGAACTCTGCACTGTTTCAACAATTCAAGTTCAAGGGAATAGTTCTAAGAGTATTCTGAACTTAAATTCACTTGTATTAAGATTGCAAAACAGCATTGATGGATTCATTTCTATTGATCTGTATCTACGAAGCAAATCGAAATATTCCCCATGATTATATGTCACCAGGTGGAACCTCGGTCAAGTTGCAGGGAATTTTTTTTTTTATCTTCTTCATTTTCTCCCCCTCTTTCTGCATGGAGCATACAGACGCCTGTATTTTCTATTGATGATGAATGTTGAGATCGCCTATGTATGTATTGGCTGATGTTTGGAAGGGTTACCTTAGACAGGACGAAGGGAAAACATGTACGCAAGAGTCCAAGTATTAACCTTTAAGAAGATATGTTATCTAGTAATGTCCTGCTGAACCTCAAACAAGCTCTTTAAAATATTTCTTCTTTACTTTTCTTGTGGTTAACTGATTTGCCTGCTACATCCAGCAATATTTCCTATTAAAAATAGCTACTGCTATTCTGGAAATAACAATCTCCATCATAGGACCCTTTGGATTTTTTTCTACATGTCTTTATTGCAGCTTTCTAAGTTTTGAAATTAATTTTTCATGTACTTGGAGACTGTATGTACACATAGAAAATGTTAAATGCTAAACTAGTGTATTCAAGGAATAAAATAGTAAGGCTAAGTTTTATGAATCTACTACTATATAATTTTTTTTAAAAGCTAGCATTATCCAATATAATATGTTTAATGGAAAATTTTTGCAGTGTTTCAGTAGTGACCTAATTTCTGCAACAGAAACATGAATGATATTTACAGTAGTCCTCTCCTCCCAGAGGAGATACGCTTCAAGACCCCAAGCAGATGCCTGAAATCTTATAGTCCCAAATCCTATATATACTGCTTTTGCTTATATATACATGCCTATGATGAAGTTAAATTTATAAATTAGGCACAGCATGAGATCAACAATAATAATTAATACTAAAATGGAACTCATAATGTGATTGCATCACTGAACTTACACTTTGGGACCATTATTAAATAAAACAAGGGTTACCTGGACATAAGCACTGCAATACTCAGACAGTCAATCTGAAAACAGGGACAGCTCCTAAGTGACAACCAGGGTGGTAACTTAGAAAGTGTGAATATGCTGGACAAATGCGTGACTTACATCCTGAGCAGGACGCAGCACAAGATTTCATTATGCCAATCAGAATGGCATAAAGTTTAAAATGTATGAATTATTTCTTAGAATTTTCAATTCTTGAGAAAATTAAATACAACTGCATAAAGTAAAACTTTGGATAAGAAGCTAGGACTGTATGTAACAATTTAAATCGAGCTCTGATTTTCTTATTTTAATGCTTTGATTTTTTGTTTTCATGAAAACTAAAATGCAGTTGGGAAATCGATTTAGTAAGCCTCCCTTCAATTTTCATAGAGTTGGGGAAATGCAGCTGAGAGAGAGGGTTACAAAACCTCAGTCTGATTCTCCGTTTGCTTTCAATAGTAAAATATGAACCAAAGGTAAAAGTTCTCAACTTTCAGCATCCTAAATTATTTATTCTTATTTAATACTAACAAAACGATTAGTTTTCATAAGCTCAGTTCAAAATGATCAATGACAAGGAAGCTCGAAGGAGGGTTACAAGTTGATAAATGATTTCTATTGTTATACCTCATCTACATAGTTTTTAAATAGTAGCCCCACATATAGTAAAGTTAAATGGCTATTAGAATTTTTCCTTAAGAATATTACTTATTTTGATATATTTATTATATTTTATTCCTATCTTGTCATCATTATAGTATGAATGTACAAGGTCAAATGTTGACTCTAATACAGGTAAAAAAGTATAAAACTTGAGTTAAGTAGTGCTTCATTTTTACAGGTCTCTAATTTTAAATATCGTTGCAAGATTTGGACACTGACATTACTGGACATCAGTTTCTCATCTGTAGAGTAGATAGCATAATATAGTTTTCCTACTTAGTGGATTTGTCATAAAAATTAGGAAGATTGTAAATATTACAGAAAGCTGAAAAAATGACCTTAAAATCCTTTAAGTAATTAAGTAGGCTTCATTTCAATTCTTTAAATAATTAAATCATAATTATGAGTTTATGTTTGAAAAACATAAGGTAGAAATAAGTAAACTTTTTATGCCAAAGTAAATTTGTGGCAGAAAAAAAAAATAATAAAGACATTTGAAAATTGAGCTTTCTTGGTTACTATGGGCCAACCTCATGGGATATGAGGAAGTTTAAACATTTACTACATTTCTAAGCTGAAATTTAAAGTATATATAAAACGTAAGTTTCAAAAGACAACTTAATTAAATATTTATAATACAAACCTATGTTATGTCCACTCCTATATTCTGCAGTGACAAAAATATATTACTTTTTCACGAAAATGACATCAAGCAACCTTTCAAAAAAATTAATATTCTTCTTAGTAAAATATCTCAGGAATGGAAAAAAAAATATCCAATGTACTCAGTACTACTGTGAAACCAATTTATAATCACTCACACTCGCATATGAAAAATGAAACACAACTATAGTCTTGGATGAAGGAGGGAAGGGGAGGGAGAAGGGAAAGAAGGAGGGTGTGTTGATAGAGGGAGGGTTAGCAGGGAACCACACTTAAGGAGCATATGACAAGTACAAGTTGGATCTATCAGGTGTAGAACACAAATGTCTTAACGCTGTAATTGGGTAAATGAGGTGAAGGCTATGTTGGTTAGTAGGATGTAAGCACTCCAATTTGTACAAATAATCAACACATTGAATCCCATAATGGCATAAGTGTATTCATGATCTATGTACAAATGACTTAATAAAAAAATTAATCGTAAGTTTAAAGGTTTAATTTTATTTAAGTAACAGTTATTTAACATCCATATTTCTTCATTATAAAATGCCTTACAAATATAACTTTTCTAAGAGCATTTTTGGAAAATGGAAATGAAGCAGATCAATATACTGGTTTAATGCTATAAAGGTCAGAAATGAAATATTTATCATCTAAAAGCTAACTAGCTAAACCTGAATCATTAAAAAAGTGTATTCTCAAGAGAATAATAATTACTTACTAAAGGAAACCTCACACCTCAGACTGCTGATAAAGACATGCTTACAGGATAGTTTTACATTTACTTTTGGATGATCACTAATGTTTTGTATAAAACATAACTTCTGTAGAATTTTCTCAGAAATTTTTCAATTGACTGTAACTATGTTTGTTAAATTTTTATTCTGTGTTGAGTAGTTAACTGCTAGAAGTGTTAAGTAGTTACATTCTCAACAATCTTCTCAACAACCCATACCCTTGTTTCTGATTGACATTGTCACCATAATTGTCTCCATTTTAATAAAGAGGACTCTCAGCTAAGAGTAATTAGATGGTTGATGTCAAGGACATACAAGAGTAAACAAAGAAACTAGGATTTTCTGACTCTACCGCAGTGCATTTCAGTACAAAGCAACACTATTCACACTTTGGAGAAGCAAATGAGAATTTATATAAACCAGGTACTTTATCATTAATCTGTAGGATCGATTTTTGGGCCCTAAAATTATGTCCACATGTTAGAAAACCTAAATGAAGTAAGAGAGGAGAGACAAGTTCAAACTACAGGATCATTAGGTCAATGTCTCCACAGAGGACAAATCCCAAATATATATGTATGTTCCACTCTGTTATTCTGAGGTTTGGTTGTCAAATTTTGTGCAGCATATCTAAAATGATCACATATGAAATTTGAAGAAAATATTGTTTCATATATAACCCAAGGTATTCCATAAGGTAAGTTATCTTCATTATGCTATAATAATAGATTCAGAAGAGAAACATTTATATTTGTACATAGATAATAGAAGAAAATATAAACAATTGTTTTTTTTTTAATTTGATAACAGAAATCCTAATGTGTTGATATATTATTTTTATAGCATGAAGCATTAGTTATTTTTAGATCACACATACAGAAATACCTTTGGAAAACTGAATCACAATTCTTAGAATTCCACTATGCATTTGTTTGTCGGGAGTCTGCAAAAGGAAAAGTGAAGATACCAAATTCCCACAGCTGAAAAATCTTATACTTTCTCTAGTCATTCTTTAAAGTGGATTCATGTGGTAACAGTTTTGTTGAAAACCAATAATTTCTTGGATATTACTTAAACAAATTTATCAAGCTGTTTGCACCTAAAGAGCATGTTAAAATTTGGTTGAGGAATGAGGTTCTGAAAATAGCATGAAAAAATTATTTTTCTTCCAGTACTGCCATGTACTTACTACAGGGTTTTCTTTATCAGAAACAAAACGATTACAATAAAAATATATTTTTTGCTTTGGCATGTAAGTTCTAAACTTGTTGATTCAAGGCTTAACGAATTCTCATTTGTCACATCAGGGAGACGCTGTAGAAGTATATTTGTGTTCCAGTAAAAGTGAGCCACAACACTGCCTGGGTAAAGAGCCAGGCCACTCTGTCACAAATAGCATGATTTTTCTTAAGCTAGCTGCAAGCTCCAACAGTGTAAAGAAATATAAATCACTTAAATCTATTTCCTGGAAAAATAAAATAAATGTAGACACAAGACTCAATTTTTTATAGAACAATAAAAATTCAGGCAGAACTGACACAGTCAAGACCAACCTGCAAGTGGTAGGTTAAGCAGTTCTTCTGAGTCATTTAAATTTGTATTTCTTCAAGTTGTTTATTAAAACATTAGGCCTAAATTCAGAAGGATAACTTAGAAAAACTTTGTTTTACATACGCACATGCTTCCAAATTGATCTTCTCAAAATCCAAGTTTACATCTGTACTTGTGTGTGTCACTTGTGTTCACCATCAGTCACGTATAGAACATTCCATGATTATGCTGAGTAGTCAATGTAGTTACCATTAAAAATAATAAATTCTATAATAGGATGAAAGCAAATCCTTAACATATTTGTTAAGAATCATTTTGAATGTCTGTGAAATTATGTTATTGTCCTTTGTCCTCTAGAGAAAACAATATCACCGATTTATTTTTTCCATTATCTTTATTTTGTATCTACAAATTATTTCAAGGAACAAAATTATTTTTGAAAGTTATCATCAACTACAAGAATTTGTAAGTTCTATGAAACAGAGGAAAAAGTGACAAGGAAACAATAAGCAATCAAAGAAGATATAGAAGTGGAACTGTAAAAAAGTCACTAGAAAAGAAAAAAGTGACTAATTATCACATAAATTGGATTTCATTTTGACCAAAGTACACTACTTAAACATTAATTTTTAATTCAACTTGTTAATATTTTGTTTAGGATATTACATCCTCACTTATAAATGAAATATGTTTGTAATTTCCCCTTTACAATAATATATTTTTTCCAATTTTAGTATCAGGTCTATCCAGATTAAGTACAATGATTTTGAAGTATTTCTTCTTTCTCTATTGTCTATAAGATTTGGGATGATCAGTTTTTTGAAATTATCTTTTATTTTTCTTTATAATTATTAGTTGGCTATTTTTTGAGACTTTGGAAAAAAATAAGAAGTTAGCTGATGACTCCATACTGAACCTCAGCGTCAAAGCTTTCTATAATAGACATACTCTTATTTGACAATGTGAATGTTACTTTCTTTGCATTATTATTATTATTGTTCAATAAAAAAGGTCACTAAAAAAATTATAGTGACTAAATAAAAGTGGACTTTGAAAGTATTGAAACGACATTACAGAAATTCAAATAGTGAAGTTAAGAAAAAAACTCTAGAAAATTTTTCAAAGTGAATCTGACAAATGGAAAACCTAGTTTTAACCAGCATATTGTTACAGTTGTGTAATTTACCATAATATTCAACTACAGACCTAGAACAACTGATTCCCTTTTTACCCCTCTTGCCATTTCTAATTTATCAATTAGCATATTTCACTCTATTCCCATTCACCTGTTTCGTGGATATGTCTTCACGATTTCCTGAAACCACAAGCCCAGCAAAATCTTCCCCCACCTTCTCATAACAGGACTTCATAAAAAATCTTAAGTACCATGCCCTGTAAAAAAATTGTTTCTAATCTATTTCTTAAAATATTAATTAGAAAAAAGTATTTTAAGATGATGATTTTTTTCAATATTCATGGAAAGGTATTTTGAAATGTAATCTCTGTCAAAAAGGGTGCTTAGAGCCATCCATTTACAGGTTTAAAAATTAAAACAAAAATAATTCCTCATAGAACATTTACTAAACACCTGCCTTACAGAAGTTTTGCCTAAAGTTTCCTTTAAACATTGTCAGGATCTATTAATGGCTCTGACTTTCTGAAAAGGTACAGTTAAAGAATATCCATTATCTTCCCCACAGGGAATCAGGAAATATATTGAAAACAAGAGTAAACTCTTTTTTTTAAAAGCAAGTTTGAGAAATTATTACACGTAAACTCTTTTTTTAAAAGCAAGCTTGAGAAATTATTCAAAAATTCGACAGATAAATTGCATAAAATATTCATTGAAAACCATAGAATAGGTCTCAAAAATCATGAGATTGAGAATCTGCCAATTGCTATCACTTTTCTCTTGTCACTTTAGGTGAATATTTCTTGGTTAAGATTTATTTTGGGGATAACTATCTAATATCTTCCTAATTGGGGGGCTCTTTTTTTTCTATTTTTGAAGACACCCTTTTTAATGGTCTTGGGCTTGGAGCCGTCATTGGCCTGGGAGTTGCCGCTCTGCTGCTAATCCTGGTGGTAACAGACGTAAGCTGCTTCTTTATCCGGCAATGCGGGTTATTAATGTGCATCACCAGGAGAATGTGCGGGAAGAAAAGTGGCTCCAGCGGCAAAAGTAAAGAACTGGAAGAAGGAAAAGCTGCATATCTGTGAGTATCAAGAATATGCATCATCTTACATTAAGCATCACAGTCAAGCTCGAGTGCTTTTGGGGGGAGGCTGTGGTTTCAAAACCGGGTGTAAGTTTGGGTACAGGATTGTGGACACAGCACTATCTGCTCTCTGTCCTTAAATTGCCTCAACCTTAGGCTCAGTGCTTGTAGCTCAGCAGCTCAGGTGCTAGCCACATACAACAGAGCTGGCTGGTTCAAACCCAGCCCGGGCCTGCTAAAGAACATGACAACTGCAATGAAAAATAGCCGGGCGTTGTGGCAGCTATTGTAGTCCCAGCTACTTGGGAGGGTGAGGCAAGAGAATCGCGAAACCCCAAGTGTTTGAGGTTGCTGTGAGCTGTGATGCCACAGCACTGTACCCAGGGGGAAATAGTGAGACTCTGTCTCAAAAAAAATAAAAAATGTCTTCAACCTTAAATATATCATTTATTTATTGAAATCAATGACTTTAAAAATGGTCCTTTCAAAATTATACCTTTTAATTTATTGAAATCAATGACTTTAACAATGGTCTTTTCAAAATTAGACCTCAAAATGTAATTCCCACTGGAAAGAATTACTGCAATGACTTAAAGATGATGAACAGGTGGAAAGCTACACAAATGTATTCAGTTTTGATTTATCCCACTATTTCTCAGTTTATATGGATTAAAGAAAGGTCTCAAAGGTAATCTGGGTCAAAAGCTCAAACTGATTTAAAAACATAACATGATTATGACAACTCCTACCTATGTAAGTGACTACATAGAGCTCTTAAGATTCTTTGTTTAGAAAATGTGGTCTGTACCATGCAATGCATTGTTACAGATTCTCAATTTCCTCTTCCAAATTTTGATAGAAAGTTGACTCTTTTATAACTTAGATCTCTCTGTGGAGTCTCAATTCAACAAAATATGAATTCCAATAAAATATGTAGAACTGAGTTTTGTAGAAAATTATCTTATCATGTAAAAGGGTAATTAAGATGTTATATTACTGCTGTATTGTTTTGTCATGTTTGTTTTTACATAGATTTGTGTTTAATACCGAAAGTACAATAAGCTCAATGGGAAAAGAATCGGTCAGCATAAAATAGAATGCACACATGTATATACACACAGGTTTGTGTTTATATGTATATGTTTGTCTACATTCATCTATGTATACAAAACCCCAAAATAAGCATTTTTAAGAGTTCGAGACCTCTTCATTATTTATGGTCATAAAACCTTTATATTGCAGGGGTTTTGTGACATTTCAGTTTGAAAATCTTCAAACCTACAAACAAGTAGACAGAATTTTTCAACAAAAACACCTTTGCCATCCACTTGGCCTCTGCAATTAACATTTTATTTCCTTTATCATATACTTATCTATAACTCAATCCACTCAATCCATTATAGTATTTTTAACTTCATAGAATCAGAATATTTAAGCTGTACATAATTAAACAGTTCAAATTCGTTTACATTTTCTTTAACTAAAAGTACATAGAATGAATTTAAAATTTTATTAAATTTCCTCCTTTGTATCTGAAGAGACAATAGATTTTAGAGGGTTCTCTTTTTCTTGCCTGAGAAAATGAAAGTATAGACTATATGATGTTAAACTTTCTTTGTAAGTCTAAAATTATTTCACTCCCAATCATGGATTATTCAGCAATTAACTCCATAGTTGATGATAAGTTCTTAGGAGTTGAAGGAGCCAGAAGCTCACTCTGTGTCAGCGTATTTAATGCAAATACAAATGACAGAAACATAAGTTTAAGACACAAAAGGAATGCTAAGTATCTACAACCACAGTTTTTTCTCTTTTGTCTCCAACTTTGGACAGAAAACTCTCTATTGAAAAAGGAAGAATAATGTTTTTAGTCTCTGAGAAGTAAGGAAGAAGAGATTTTCACAGACATTCAAAACATCAAGTATAAGAGGAGAGAAAATTAAGATTTTTTTTCAAAATACCCAATGATTTGTTAAACAATGAATTTCAGTAATTATAGTAATTTTGTAATTATAAAGATAACAAAATTTATTATAAAAATTATTAAAAATGGATTATAAAAATAGTAAAAAATGTTTTTACAACTCTAAAACAGAGTAACCAGTTCTTTCTTCAAAGGAAAATCCCACATAGCTGCCATGATTTCTTTTTCATTATTTTATTTTTTTTCAATTTTATTAATTTCAAAATAACAGCAATAAATGTATCTCAGGCTAACATAAAACACTTTTTAAATTTCAGATTGATATGAGGGTACAAACTGTTACATTGTTTGCATTTTTAAGGTAAAGTTCTAGTAGTAGTTAAGCCCTTCACCCAGGGGGTGCACTGCATAGTCGCCATCTGTTTACGGCTGAACAGTATTCTCATGGTATTCAGGTACCACAGTTTATTAATCCATTCAAGAGTTGATGGGCACTTGGGTTGTTCCATATTTCAGCAAATGTCAATTGAGGTACAATAAACATTCTAATGCAAATGCATTTATGATAAAATGTTTTATTTTTTTTTCTTCTGGGTAGACACCTAGAAATGAGATTTCAGATCAAATGGAAGTCTGTTTTTTCCCTTTGAGTTTTCTCCACATTTCTTTTCTTTTCTTTTTTTTTTTTTTTTTATTAAATCATAGCTTCATACATTAGTGCAATCAAGGGGTACAATGTGCTGGTTTCATATACAATCTGAAATGTTTTCATCAAACTGTTTAAAATACCCTTCATGGCATTTTCTTAGTTATTGTATGAAGACATTTGTATTCTGCAGTTAGTAAGCTTTGCCTGTACCCTTCTAAGATGCACCATAGGTGTGGCCCCACCAATTACCCTCCCTCAACTCCAACCTCCCCCCTCCCCTCCCTTCCCATATTCTTGTGCTATAGTTGAGTTATAGCCTTCATATGAGACCTTTAAATCAGCTTCATAGTAGGGATGAATACATTGAATACTTTTTCTTCCATTCTTGAGATACTTTGCTAAGAAAAATATGTTCCAGCTCCATCCATGTAAACATGAAAGAGGTAAAGTCTCCATCTTTCTTTAAGGCTGCATAATATTCCATGCTATACAAGTACCACAATTTATTAATCCTTTCGTGGGTTGTTTTTCATCTGTTTTTCTAAGTTGGAGAAGTAATGCTCAAGTTAGTTTAACTATCATTTCCATCTGTCTGGTAACCATGAAAACAAAATCGTTGGCATAATTATGCTGACACATACTTAGATTCAGGACAATAAATCTTAAACACAAATGTACTTAGTATGTATATCCCAATTCTTGGAGGCTATATGACCTATAATATAATGTTTCTTGCATTCAGGCAAGGATGTAGAACACAATCATAGCAATAAATCCAAAAGGGTTTGTGTACATTCATTTAACATTTCTGTTCCAAAGATGTGTAAGCACAAATTTTTAATTTGCAAAGGTAAAGCATTTCAAAGTAAAAATACATATTTTATACCTTTATTTAATGTGTAAACTGCCAAATTTATAAAAGATTTCTAAGTATTTTGCATAATGTTTGATAGAGATTGATTAATTCAATCTACAACACACATTTGCATTACTTGGATAATTTCATTTGTAGTTTTCTCAAAATAATCAAGTTGGATGTTATAGAGTGATATTCTGCACTGTGTACCGGTGAAAGTGAACTGAATTGAAAACTCCAAATGAAACATCTATGAAGAACATTCAAATAGTAAATGACTATCAATTGAACAATATATGCTAATAAGTATATTTGCTAAACTAATTTATTTTGATTTAAGTATTTGTAATTTTCTCTTTAAAAAATATGATATGTAAATTAAATGCATATAACTATTGTGTGTCATTGTGTGACACTGGAGAGGTACTTTGTTGTTAAACTAAGATCATCCATGAAGATTTTACTTCTTTTCCTGATATATGAAGTCTTCAATATAGATGGAGGCATTAGAAGACATTAAAGAATGAGCTCCTTCATGAATAAAATGACACATTTCTTAAGCAGACACGATCAAAAAAAGGTCAACGTCGGAAGTATAAATGCATTAACTTCCTGCTAACATTTTATGTTATCTTTTAGGTAATCTGAACTTTCTCTAAGAAAATTCAATGACGTCAAAGTATATTTTAATATCAATCATATTTTTTTTCTCTTCATCATTGCCTTATCACATACCCAAGAAACAAACCAATTAATTAATTAGTGAATTGGTGCTTTTTTTGTACAGGTACAAAATAAACATATATCAAATCTTTGGTCCACTTTCCAAAAGTGAAATCTGGGCATTATGTTTAATAAAGTCTTCTTACAAATCCAGGGCCTGATTTTAGAACTCTGATTTAATGTTTACTACAGGGAAGACCTATTTTTTTCTGACGTCTGTATATCTCATGTCCCTCTACATATTTGTTACATCTCTAATTTAATGTTTCTAGTTATGACACATAATCAATTTTTAATTATTATAACTAATGAAAATACCAAATTGTTTGGAAAAACGACAGCTACTTTTTAATAACCAAATTTTATTTCTTAATTTCTGGAGCCTCCTAGTTGTAGATTGTAAAAGAAAAAAAAAAAAAAACAATTTCTTTCAGATGTAGGAAAGGGAAAGGCTCAGAGGAAAGCAATTTGTCAAGAGTTGTTCTGTTATTCATTAGAGAGTGAGATTAGGATTTAGATTGATGGTAGCAGTGATAACCGCAGCCTTAGCCTGAAATGTTTTCCCAGGGAAATAACCTGAAATCATCAAAGGTGTTTAATCTCAGGGCAAAAACAAATACTAATTGTCTCATTCAGTTGGTAGCATCTCCTCTAGGGAACTTTCTTTATCATTTTTGAACTTCTAGTACAGAATGAATGGCCATAAATTCCTTGAACCTTTTCTTTTTCTTGTTGAGTGAGGAAGATGTAACACTTCCTGAGTAAGAGAAGATTTGAGTCTTGGCAAAGTCTCAGAGTGCCCTTAGACACTTTCTAGCTCAAATGTAAACATGTTTGGGAGATAAGCATGTTGCTTTCTACTAATTTCTCTGAGATGTGATGGGGGTTGGAATAGATACTGAACTTACGGAAATTTCAGTTAGGAAACCGGAGCTGCATGAAGGTCTACCTGATTGTGGCTATGCAAAACTAAATGCTAGTAAGCTTTATGTACACTTTTGAAGTGTCTGCGTTGTCCCCTGGGTTTATACGGCTTTATATGGAGGTTGGGTTAAACCACATTTTTTCATAAGACATGCTTGACTTTTAAAATTTCAAATATTAAAACGTAAAGTACATGAGCATGTTTAAAATAAAGAATGTTTTGCTTAGAGGGCAGCGCCTGTGGCTCAGCAAGTAGGGCACTGGCCCCATATACCGAGGGTGGCGGGTTCAAACCCAACCTCGGCTGAACTGCAAAAACAAAAAATAGCTGGGCATTGTGGTGGGTGCCTATAGTCCCAGCTACTGGGAAGGCTGAGGCAAGAGAATCACCTAAACCCAGAAGTTGGAGGTTGCTGTGAGCTGTGACGCCAGAGCACTCTACCGAAAGTGATAAAATTAGACTTTGCCTCTACAAAAAAAAAAAAAAAGAATGTTTTGCTTAGAAAAATAGAATTTGAAAACCATGCTACTAAAATTGAAAAGAAACTCAAGAGACTATGATCTTTCTCTGTGGAGGCAATTTATTTCTAGCCACACTGTAACAATCAGAAAACCAAGCCTGGAAACCTAAGTGTCTTTTCCATGTTGGGGAGTGGTGGAGAGGGTGAAAAAATCCTTAGCATGCTGCTTCCAGCATGGAGACTCTATGGTGCTCAGACTCAGGCCCCAGCATGGGTCAGATCTCTGATTTCTCAGTTGTCAATTACTCCTGATTCTTTAGCCTACAGTTTCTCTGGTCTCTGAATTAGATGGGAAACTCTGGAAATACGACTTTTAAAGCTTTTCTTAAAAGCAAGGCACGTCCTTTTGAAGAGAGAATGTTGAGGGTGGTCTTTATTTTAAATTCTTCAGCAGTTTACACACAAAGCGATTCAAATGTAAATTTTTTATTTGGATACTGGACAGGTATCATAGAGATATATTTGATCTCTTGAGAATCTTCAATTGTTAAAGAAAAGCAAAAAATCCTGGTGCTTTGGCAACTTCAGCTTTTAGAATAATAATGATAATTTTTTATTGTATTATTCTTGACTTGTTTTAGGGCTTCATTTTGAGTTTAAAAATGTATTTGTGATTGCAAACTAATTGCTCGCTGCTTACCCATTCTGTAAATACATATAACCATTTTAATTGACTGGATATTTCTAAACTGCCTTTTTGCTGTAAGCACAATGGCAGTAATCTGTACATATTTAAAAGTAATTTTAATAGTAATTTACTGACTTCTTGAGTTTCTGTAAGGGCATGTTAATAGCTAGCATATCTATGAACTGTGCATTTTTAACAAGAGACAAGCATTCATATATTTTAAGCTAGTTTGCTTGAGGTAGTATTTCATGTTGGGGGAATGGACAAATGAGAGATGATAGCTACTGCCCATTAGCATTTGACACTACTTGAAAATATCCCTGTGACTGTGTGCAGTGTTTGGCTTTTATAGCAGAAATGACAAATGCACCAATGTGAAGTGGGCATTGTGATTATGATTATTATAAATATTTGACCTTTGTATAGCTCTTTGGAAAGCATTATCTATGTAAAACAAGAAAGAATCCCTATTATTTCTGCAATCTCTTCCCTTTCTTCTCATTCTCATTCCTTAAACTCTGACTAAACTAGATATAAGATCTTCTCCTTGTATCTTCCATAAGTCTTGGCCACTCTATTACTTTCCATCTTGTCTTTTGTATTCTAATAAAGATAAATTTTTCATTTCTAAATCTGACCCAGTTTCCCCTTCAGCTTTGTACTTTCCATGTGTTTTTTTTTTTTTTTTTTTTTTTTTTTGACACAGCCTCAAGCGGTAACCCTGGATAGAGTGAGGTGGAATCACAGCTCACAGCAACCTCCAATTCCTGGGCTCAAGTGAGTCTCCTGCCTCTGCCTCCCAAGTAGCTGGGACTACAAGCGCCCACCATAACGCCCGGCCATTTTTTGGTTGCAGCCGTCAATGTTGTTTGGCGGGCCCAGATTGGATTTGAACCCGTCAGCTCAGGTGTACATGGCTGGAGCCTTAGCCCATTGTGCCACAGGTGCCAAGCCATTTCCATGTTTTTAATTTATCTTTAAAACTATCAACTGAGAAATTATAATTAACCCCATAAGCATGTACTTGAAATGCTTAATCCCTAGTTTTAGAGGAGGCTTTAATGATGCAATCATAATACAGAGGGTGCCAACAAAATATATACACACTTTTAAGCAAGGAAAAAACTGTATTAAAATGTAATTCTCAATATATATATCAATAGCAAAAGATGAATACAAGTCACACTGAGCACCTCTTGTAATTGTGGAAGTCAAATGTGACTTGAGTAACACAGATTTAATATGTTTTTTTTTTTTTCTTTTTAAAATGTGTTTACGTTTTTTGGCAGCCTCTCTATATTTAATTTATATAAATTTACTGTCTCTTTCTCAGTTGATCATTTTATAATTGATTCTCTTTCCTTAAACTTCTAATGTGCTATTTTCTCTCATTGTTACTATTTCCTTGATCAAACTGGTGAAAGACTGAAAATCTGAACTAAAAGAAATGACCCTTAATAGACCATTACTCCTTCAAATTCAGATGTCTTTCTTACTATCCACTACTTTCACTAAGTGTATCTCTGGAATTTGTTCTCATTGTCCTGGTTTCAAAGGTACAAAGAGAGGAACTTTTTGTAACCATATCATGTTATATAACCACATTACAGATACCACAATTGGTAATATTCTCTGTTGGTACAGTTCATGCGGCCCTTTTAAGAAGACATATGTACCTGGTAATGTTAGCAGAGTGGCTGAGTCAGGCTAAGTCACGTGGCTGTGGAATCAGCTCTCCCTTTTTGTCTTGTATTTTGGGGGGTCATCAGTCCGGGTTCCTTCTCTTTAGATGACCTAATTCACTGCAGCTGAATTCACTCTTTGAATTTTGTAAACACATGTGCATGCACACTCACAACCATCGGTATCACCACATTTATGCTTAATCCCACAGCTTTCAGTCACACAAGATCTAATCTACCTCTTTCTAAGCCCAGGAAATGTTAATCCTGTTTTCTCTCCTATTTTTTAAATGCCTTTATTATTTTACATTTAAATTGGAAATATATCTATGATACATAGATATCCATCCATTCACACATGTATCCACTTCCATGGATCTGTGAATTTTTGTGCTCGTGTGTATATGTGTATATTTTTTCTCTTCTGTCATCAGTAGAATACGGTATAAAGATTGGGGAAAAGTGAGGACAAAACACAAAAAGGCGAATGCCACATTAGTCTATTACTTTATGTGTAAAGTTTCGGGAAAACTTCTGTTTACTACTTATTAATCAGACCCGGGCCACTAATTAGCATGGTGTTTTCATTCAGCTTACATCCACTACTCAAGGAGAAGTACATCAAATCGATACTTATTCAAATTCTACATCAAAATGATAGAATAAGCTCATATTTTATCTTTTCTCTCCTCATCTCAAAATGACAAATTAAAATAATATATAAAAATTGAAAATAATATATAAAAGCTGAACTTCCTAATTAATCAACCTGATATAATAGATTTATGCTCAATGTTGCATATTTATAACAAAAGACTTATGGAGTAAACTTTACATTTTGGTTTCTATGAAATCTTAGTAAATAGTAGTGAAAAGGGGAGATGGAAAATTCTTCGATTATATTACCATAAACACAGGAAGAAATAATATGAAATAAAGGATAATGGGACAAAATTTAATATGTTAAGCCCTGGAGAATTGTCTAAACTTTTCTAAAGAATTAAATTCTTCTGTATTCAAAGAAAATTGTTTTAGCAATAAATGATCTTTATATTCAACTAAGACACTTAAATATATATAATTTAAAAAGTAAAATATACCTAAATAAAGCCATCAATAAAGAACAAAATTATTAATGATAGAGAATACTTAAAAGATGTAAAATGATAAATAGTTGTAAATTAAAAATAATTTTAAAAATCCATCTTTTAGGAAGAATAATAAAGACAGTCTCACTCTGGAATGGCCACTGAGAAAGCCAAACCAGGATACATAAGTGCACCATCTGAATGCTCAGTATATCACTAATACAACAATTGTAGATAATATTTGGAAATACATTGAAAAATGCATGATAAAACATTATCTAGATAAAATATGCAATACTGGAATGATAGACTGATCCTTTTGTTACTATAGACAAAATCACAAATTAAATAGAAACATAGTACCAATTTATTGATGAATTCATCATGGTACAGGAAAGATTCTTCAGGAATTCATTGGTATTTTCACATGAAATAATTTTGTTCCTCTTATATAATTAATCACATCAATAGTACTAACGAATAAAAGATTTTTAAATAGATTATATTATTCTGAATAAGGAAATGCCTTTTCTTTATTAAAATATTTTGAAACATTCTTAGATGTCAGGATTATAGTCTAAATTTTTCAACCATGCCATATATTTCCTTTATAAATTATTTTTCCAAAAAATGAAAAGCCAATTTTTTTCAAATACTTAATTTTCATAACCACACTTACTTTTCTCATGAATTCTGACAGTTAATCTGAAAGGAGGTATTAAATTTAGTACACTTGATCTTAGCCAAAAGGCCAAGAAGGGATAGAAGAAGTATTAAATTTAAAGTGTCTTTTATAGAAAATGGGCCCCTCAAAAACATAAAATGTCATTTATTATGTGCTCCAATGTTATTAACTACTTTTCTCTTTTTTGCTCTCAACTCAGCCCACTTTGTGGTACAATTCCCTTAGTGTAACTTTGTGATATATTTTCCAGTGTTCTAGTAGGTAAATGTAATGTATTTTTAGATAATATTCATTTACATATGGTGAAAAATGCACTTTCGCATTAGTGTGCTATTTCAGTGCCAATATTAGTTACAGATTTTATTTTTTTTTTTCAGTTTTTTTTGGCCAGGGCTGGGTTTGAACCAGACACCTCTGGCATATGGGGCCAGCGCCCTACTCACTGAACCACAGGTGCCACCCCTACAGATTTGATTTTTTAATACTATTTTTTATAACAATTTCCAAAGAAACAGAGGGTTCTTCGGATCCAAATGAGATCAAAACTTGAATTACTAGAAATAGAAAGATGAATTAAAATGTATTACCACATGTGAAAAATAACATTTAACTCACATCCTACTAAAATAGTCATTGTTTTCTTCTACTGTGCTTTACATTTTCACAAATTGTTTTTAAATCATATAGTTAGATTAGATAGATAAGTAATATATAAAAAAGCCACCTGTTTCATAACATAACTAGAAGTTATATTTTCCCAACAAATTTTTCAAAAGTATTTATTTATATATTTAGTAATTTTCTTTTTTTTAGAGAGAGACAGAGTATCACTCTGTTGCCCTTAGTAGAGTGCTGTGGCATCACAGCTCACAGCAACCTCCAACTCCTGGGCTTAGGCAATTCTCTTGCCTCAGCCTCCAGAGTAGCTGGGACTACAGACACTGGCCACAATGCCTGGCTATTTTTTTTGTTGCAGTTTGGCCAGGGCCGAGTTCAAACCCACCACCACGCTCAGTATATGGGGCCAGCGTCCTACCCACTGAGCCACAGGCACAGCCTATATATATTTAGTAATTTAAAGTCACTACAGAGTTAAGAAAGGGCTTACTGAAATTGAATAAAGTTGAAGGTAGAGAAGATGCTTTATGTTCATTAGTATAATGAATGAGATAAGCTTTAAGAAATAACAAAAATCAGAGTTAAAGTGTCACAGTTTGAAATAATTTAATTTTGTTTCTTACATTCCTTTAATTTTATTTTATGAAATGTGTTTTTTCTATTAGACATATTTTAAATTCTACCACCCCCGATAAAATCTCTTTCTTCTTCTTGACTTGTAAGAGACATGAATAGAACCTTCTCTAAAGAAGACAGACGAATGGCTAACAAACATATGAAAAAATGCTCATCGTCCCTAATTATTAGAGAAATGTAAATAAAAACCACCCTGAGATACCATATAACCCCAGTGAGAATGGCCTGCATCACAAAATCTCAAAACTGCAGATGCTGGCGTGGATGTGGAAAGAAGGGAACACTTTTACACTGCTGGTGGGACTGCAAATTAATAATGTGTTCCACTTCCATACAGGTTAATACAAAGGCTGTAAAGTCTCCATTTTAAAGTTTTCCTTCCTTTTTGGAAGGAAGTATGGAGAACTCTCAAAAGACTCAAACTAGACTTCCCATTTGATCCTGCAATCCCATTACTTGGCATCTAGCACCACAGCTCACAGCAACCTCAAACTCTTGGGCTTAAGCAATTCTCTTGCCTCAGCCTCCCAAGTAACTGGGACTACAGGTGCATGCCACTGGAAGATGTTTTTCTTTTAACATTTTTTTAGTAAGGGTTGACCAATAAACATTCAATCAATCTATCTTGCTAATTCAGCTTCTTCTCTGAAAGTAGCAATGAGAATTTATTGGTACTTTATCAAGCTATAGTATAATTTGAAATTTTCGTATTTCATCCTTATATTACAGAATTAAGAATTTTATTAAGATTCATGAAGGAAAGCTCATTCTAAAGGATTTCACAAAATAAAATCTTTTAAAAGTATATGATACAGGAATGCTTTAACTTACAGGTGTCAGATGAGGTTATAATCAGTTGCTCATGTAGGCCAACAATGTCAGTGAACTCCTGACTATGTGAATTTATTTCCTGGAAAAGCGTCAGAGATTATTTGAGAAAAGACTTAAAAATTCTTCTAGTAGCCACATAAAGACAATTATATCATCAGAAGCAAAGGCAGTATGATAATTTTGCACCACTGAAAGGAGTTGAATTTGTGAATGATGCCCTTAAATAAAAATATTAATATGAAGTATATGAAATATTATTGTAATGCAAAAATGTTAAAGTTTGAATATTTGATTTCTAATATCTTTGATAACTGAGGGTTTATAAATGGTATGCTATAAATGTTATTCTTTTTACTTTTTAAAATAAATTATTTACTATTTTCTGAATTAAGCCTAATGACTTCCTACTAAGCCAGAAAGCTTAGAAAGTTCTGGAATATTACTAGTAGAGTAATAACCAATCACTTATCCACATCAATGGCCAAGTAGAACTCTTCTTAAAATTTCCAAAATGATATATTAATCATACTTATTTGATACATGATTCCACCACTCAGGGCTAGACAAGGAGCCCCCTTCATTCTCTAGATCCAGGGGAACTCACAGTTCAGACCCCCATTTCCAGGCATAAACAGACTGCCTTTCTTGGGATACACCCTCTGGGCTCAGATAAGATCATGAACAAAGCAGCCTGAGATGGTTTTTGGGTGGTTCCACCTTGAGTAGGAGCACACACTCTAATCCCTGCCCAGAGACAAAGGCTGTAAAGGACCCCCTAACCTAGCCCTAGTGGAGGAGGAACTGCAATCATTCCTTAATGCACTCATTAACTTTGAAAATATGTTTTTCCATCTACCAACTCCTGGTCATGTGTAATTCTCTAGAACTGATACCCCTAGAAAAAGAGCCCACATAGAGACTCCTAAGTTCAGTTCTTTCCCCCTTCCAGAAGCTCTGGTGCTTTTTACTTCTTCTGTATTCCTTTATAACTTCTAAAAAAAACCCTATCTTACCACTGATCTGTGGTCTGTGGGTTCATTCTTCGAATTCCTAAGATCAAGGAGCTATTAAAGAGCAAAATTCCGGTATCATATTGATGTATCCAAAAGTGGAAAATTAATTATGTAAGTATATAAACATGATCCATCATCTCTTTGAGGTAGAGACATTTATAGGATCCTACAAATTATTAGAAAATTCTGATAAGTAATATCCATTTTTTAACAAGGATAATATCCCAAATAAATATGTCCCAGTTACATTTTGATGCTGGACATAAAACTCTTAAAAACAAATCAATTTTGAGAAAAATTCTGGGTATTAAACAAAAAGATAAAGCTTAAACAAGTATATGAATTTAGAAACAGTTTTTAGGGCATAGCAAAAATTAACTTTATAAGGAAAATTCAACCAAATCCCTAGAGGATTGGTTTTAATTCACCTTTTAAGACAAAGGGACCATTTGCAAAAAAATACCAATTTATTGAAAGCTTAAGTTATAGCTCGGCTAAGTTGAAATTGTTCGTTCCTCAGATCTTTTAAAATTATTGAATCTTAGGAAATTACCAAAATAAATAGCTATAATTCTAAAAACTATGAGGACAAATAAAAAAGTAAGGAGAAAGTAAACAAATCAATGCACTGATAGTGGGAGTGGGTTAAATTACAAGTAGAGTAAGAAACCACGTCAGCTACATAGTTCTGTATATTTTCTCTTCATTGTGATGTATTTGAAATTGTAAGAATAATCAGTCTACTAAATGTTTCCTTATACTAAACCAAGAACCGATAATTAAACAAAACAAAGCTTTACGGTTGCTTACTTTCTCATGCACAAAAATGCCTTGGACTTTAGATAAATGAGACATTTATTTGGCAATAATATGAAATGGCTGTGTTGGCAGTGCTCCAACTAGAAAGCAAAGAAAAATGTTTGATAAAAATTTGTTTTAGAAAATCTCTATTAAAAAAATTTACTAACTGCATGAACAAGAAAAGGAAGTTTAGTTTTTTTTCAAGTATATTGTGGTAACAAAAAATGTTTCATCATTGTGATTGATGTTTAAAACCAGTGTTTGTTATTTGGGTATCTCTCTATCACTGGTGGACTAGAACATTTTAATAGACTGCACTTGGGATAGAGAAGACACTGTAAGAGACTTCACAAGACTTCCTAAGGTAGAAGATAGTATTCTACATGCACTATCATTCAGGGATGCCACAAAGAGAACTTTTATTATGAAACAAACAAGGGCAGCGCCTGTGGCTCAGTCAGTAAGGCATGGTCCCTATATACAGGGTGGGGGATTCAAACCCAGCCCCAGCGGAACTGCAAAAAAATAGCCAGACATTGTGGCGGGCGCCTGTGGTCCCAGCTACTTGGGAGGCTGAGGCAGGAGAATTGCCTAAGCCCAGGAGCTGGAGGTTGCTGTGAGCTGTGTGATGCCAGGGCACTCTACCAAGGGCAATAAAGTGAGACTCTGTCTCTACAAATAAATAAATAAATAAATAAATAAATAAATAAATAAATAAATAAAACAAACAAAAATATGCGCATTGCAGATTGATTCAATTTTGTACTCACTGTTTGAAACTTGACTACAGGTTGAGGAGAAAATTAAAAGAATAATTTTGATATGCCTTCAATACATCATGTCACTATCTGATAGAAATAACTTCCTGCAAAAAATACAAACAACTCTTGCAGAAATATAAGTCAAAATTATCTCTAGCAGGATATATTTTTATGATTGGGATTCCAAAAGTTCCACGAATAAAATTTCAAATATTACGAACTCACATTCAAGAATCAAAAACTTTGAGGACACAAGCTGTCAGTTGAAAGAGTCAGATGAAACTTCAGGATCAAACTTTGGCAATTGTAGACACTGGCATTACCGAATGCAGAATACAATGTGTTCATACATATTGGAACAATAATAGGATATGGAAAGCATGAAAATTGTACCAAACATGATCAATATTTAAATGATTTGAAAAATAACAGCTTATCACATTTCTAAATTTGAAATTATACATTAAATATTTGAATTTTATATATTCAGCATTTTAG
This sequence comes from Perodicticus potto, assembly GCA_963574655.1. Taxonomy (NCBI): domain Eukaryota; kingdom Metazoa; phylum Chordata; class Mammalia; order Primates; family Lorisidae; genus Perodicticus; species Perodicticus potto. The sequence continues at coordinate 44,096 of CAUYRH010007528.1, forward strand.
AAATTGTTGAAAAGTCTTGCAGTGGTGATATTTGAAATTACTCACGATACAGCACATGGAGGTAAAGAAATGATAAATAGGAACAAGTGGTTAAAGGACATGAAAATAGCATGACAAAGATTAAGATATAACATACTGGCGTTCCAGGTGAGAACAATTAGTAGAATGAGGGAGACGCTAATTGTGTGAGATAATGAGACAGAGTTCAAATAAATAAAAGATTTATAAAGGTAGGTATTCCCACTGGGGTGCGGAGATATCAAGAGTGGTTTGATTTGTGTTTCTCTGATGATTAGGGACAATGAGCACTTTTTCATGTGTTTGTTGATCATTCACCTGTCTTCTTCAGGGAAAGTTCTTTTCAAGTCACTTGTCCACTTATAAATGGGATTGCTTGCTTTTTTCTTGTTGATTAGTTTGAGTTCTCTGTAGATTCTAATTATCAGCCATTTTTCAAATTCATAGCATGCAAATATCTTCTCCCGTTCTGAAGGTTGTCTGTTTGCTGTGGTTGTTGTCTCCCCCCATATTCTTTTTCTCCTTATGTGTGTGACAATAGAGATGTCACAGGAAAATCTAGGCAAAGGCTTTATCTTCTTAGGTCCCTTGAAGTAGCCCTGAGACCAACACTTGTTCCCCTTCCCAACACTTCTACACAAACAAGAAATAAACTTCATTTAAATGTAAGCCATTAAAAAACAAGATAAATGAATGTTTATATTTAGACCCTTCAATCTCTAACATAGTGGTGAAACCGTAAAACACAAAAGGTAAGGGAAATTAACTTAAAAGCAGTCAATGATAAAGTACAGCTGCTATAACCTTGTAGGATAATTTGAAGTCTAGTAATGTGAGGTCTCCAGATTTGTTCTTCTTGCTTGAGTTTGCTTTGGCTATTTGGGCTCCTTTCTGAATCTAAATGAACCTTGAATTATTTTTTCTAGGTCTATGAAATATGATATTGGGATTTAGATGGGGATTATGTTGTACTTGTAAATGAATGTGGGAAATATAGATATTTTATTAATAGAAATGTTGATTCTGTCAATGCATGAGTACGGGATGTTTCTCCTTTTGTGTCAGTTGATTTCTCTCATCACTGTTTTGTGGTTTCCCAAGTAGGGATCTTTCACTTCCTTGTTTAAGTAAATTCTTAGGTATTTATTTTTTCTGTAGCTATAACAAATAGTATTGAGTCCTTGATATGACTCTAAGTTTGATTGTTATTAGTATTATAGAAATGATGACTGACTTGTAAATATTGATTTTGAGGCCTGAAACTTTGCTAAATTTGTTTATCAATTCTAGGATGCCCTGGGTGGAGTGTTTAGGCTTTCTACATACAAGATGTTATAATCATATCATTAGCAAACAGGGATATTTTGACTTGCTCTGTATCAAATTGAATGCTCTTTCTTGGGGGGTGGGCAGGGCTGGGTTTGAACCACCACCTCCAGCATATGGGGCTGGTGCCCTACTCCTTTAAGCCACAGGCGCCCCTCCAATTTGGATGCTCTATTTCTTTATCTTGCCTGATTATGATTATTTTGCCCAAGATGTCTAATATATTGAATAGAAGCAGTGAAAGTGGATCCTTTGCCTTGTTCTGGTTCTTAGGGAGGATAGTTGCAACTTTTCCTCATTCCGTATGATGTTGGCTATGGGTATGCCATATATGCCTTTTATAATTTTGGGTATATCTCTCATATGCTTAGTTTATTGTGGGTTTATCACAAAGAAGTGATGGATTGTATTGAATGCTTTTTCTGCATCTATTGGAATGATTTTATGATCTTTGTTTTGGTTTCTGTTTATATGGTGAATCATTTTTATTGATTTTCCTATGTGGAACCATCATCCTTGCATCCCTAGGGTGACTCTCACTACATCAGGGTGAATTACTTTTTGATGTGCTGTTGAATTTTGTTTGCTAGTATTTTTTTGAGGATTTTTGTATCTATGCCAATAAGGAAGTCTAGACTGTAGTTTTCTTTTTTTGTAGTGTCCTTACCTGCCATCAATATCAAGGTGCTATTGGCTTTATCAGATTGAATTTGGGAGAATCTCTTTCATCACAATGTTATGAAATAATTTCTATGAAATTTGCCTATGAATCCATCTGGCCCAGGGCTTTTTACACGCAAACTATGCATCTAACAAAGGGTTAATATTTAGAATCTACAAAGAACTCCAACAAATTATAACAACAAATTTAAAAAACTTCAATGAATTTGCAACAATAAAAAAGAACTAAAACCTCATCAAAAAGAGGGGGAAAGCATGAATGGAGGTTTTTCTAAAGAATATAGAAAAAATGGCCAATAAACATGCAAAAATGTTCAATATCACTTATTTCCAAGGAAAAGCAAATTGAAATTGCAATGAGCTACAAGAATGACATCTGTCTAAAACATACTATCTAAAACACGCTGGACTCTTAACTCACAGAAACCTTTGAGTGAGATAAACTTTCATTGATTTAATATGCTCGAATTGTGGTAATTTGTTACACAGAAAAAGAAATGGATACAGTTACCGAGAAAGAATTAGCATTCTAATAAGTAGAGATTTTTTCCCCCTAAGAAATAGATAATTCAATGCAAAATCATAAATCAAAGTCATGAACAGAAATTTCCAGGGTAAAAATGTGACAATTAATATATCCAAAATAAAGTTATGCTAGCCAGGCATTGTGCCAGTTGCCTGCAGTCCCAGCTACTTGGGAGGCTGAGGCAAGAGAATTGCCTAAGCCCAGAAGTTGGAGGTTGCTGTGAGCTGTGATGTCACTGTACTCTACTGAGGTAATAGTGTGAGACTCTGTGTATACAAAAAGAAAAGAGACAGAGAGAGAGTTTTGATTCATTTGTAATTGGTGATTCACAAATTCATTCCATCCTGCCTTGTCCCAGATAAATATGGTCTGACAATTAAGTTTGTGAACTCACCATAGAAATAGTGCTACATACCTCATTGCTGAATATCACTATGGTCACCTTTGAAGTACTTACTCCCTTTTGAAGCTGTGCACTGATGCCAGCATGTATTCTACCCTTCAAAGAACTTTTGGAACTCTTTCTCTTGAATGGTCATCAGAGCTATCCTTGTATTAGTCTCCATGGCCTGAATTTCAACAACAAATCTTCTTTTCTATGTTTCTTTATCTTTGGGTAAAGAAAAAGGCCACTGGGGGCTAGATCAGGTGAGTAGGGAGAGTGTTCTAGTACAGTTAAGCTGTTGACTAAGAACTCTCTCACGTACAGTGTCATGTGAGCTGGTACATTGTCGTGATGGAAGCCATGAGGTATTTGTGAAAAATTCAGGTTGTTTTTGCCTAACTTTTTCATGCAGCCTTTTCAGAACTTCCAAATAGTAAGCTTGGCTAACTGTCCAGTTGGTACAGATTCATAGTGAAGAATCTCTCTAATATGTAAAAAGGTAAACAACATTGTTTTGACTCTTAATTTGTACTGACGGAACGTTTTGGGGAAGTGAAGATTTAGCTGACTTCCACTGTGTACTTTGAAACTTTGTTTCAGAGTTGTATTCCTACACCCATTTTTCCTCATCAGTGATAACATGCATAAAAGAACTAGGCAAACTTTGAGTCCCTTTTGATTTTGTTCATCAGTGAGCTCATCTGGACCATTTTGGAACATGCCTTCCTCATACCAAGATTTTTCAGTTAAAATTTTCCTGTTTCAAAGCAAGATGGCAGCCAAGTAACAGCTTCCTTGCAACTGGGCATGGTGAGTCTAGAGAGAGAAGACTCCAGGCATCTCTGACTGGTGGGATCTTCCCAGAAATATCCCTTTGGGAACACAAGGAGTCAGCAAGAGACCTCTGGACCTCACGAGGAGAACACAGCAGTGGAGAACTGGTAAGTGGTCGTTTGTTCAGTCTAATCCCACCGGCAGCTGACTCATCCAAACCCTAGTCCAGAGGCATGGTAACTTAAAGAGCAAGAGGAAGTGAAAGGAAAATTAGGGCAAGGAAACAGATAAAAGAAAACACTCATGAGGAAGAATCAGCAGAAAAATCCTGACATGAAATATCAGTCCACAGCAACCCTCCCAAGGGACCGTGAGGTAGCTACTTCAGAGGATTCCACCCATAAAGAAATGTTAGAAATGACAGAAAGGGAATTTAGAATACAGATGATGAAAATAATGAAGGAAACTGCTGATAAAGTGGAAAATAACCAAAAGTAAATCCAAAAATAGAATCAGATTAGAGATGAACAGGCTCAGCACCTGTGGTTCAAGCAACTAAGGTGCCAGCCACATACACCTGAGCTGACGGGTTCAAATCCAGCTGGCCCGCTAAAGAACAATGATTGCTCCAACCAAAAAAATAGCAGGGTGTTGTGGCAGGTGCCTGTAGTCCCAGCTACTTGGGAGGCAGAGGGAGGAGAATCGCTTGAGCCCAGGAGTTGGAGGTTGCTGTGAGCTGTGATGCCATGGCACCCTACCCAAAGTGATAGCTTGAGGCTCTGTCTCAAAAAAAAACAAAAAAAGAGATTAATGATATGAAGATATAGAAAGGATATAGCAGAGTTAAAAGAACTGAAGCAGTCAATAAGGGAATTTAAAGATGCAATAGAAAGTATCAACAACAGATTAGACCATGCAGAAGAAAGAATCTCAGAAAGGAAAAAGCTCTTGAGATAACTCTGATAGTTAAAGAGGCAGAAAAGAAGAGACAGAAAGCAGAACATTCACTGATTGAATTATGGGAGTTTATGAAGCATTCAAACATATGAGATATAGTTATCCCTTCTGGGGAAGAAGAATGCCCCAGGGGAATGGAAGCCATACTAGAGAATATTATAAATGAAAATTTCCCAAATCACCAAAGATTCTGATGCACTCCTTTCAGAGGGACATGGGATCCCAGGTTGCCTCAAGTCTAGCAGAGCTTCTCCAAGACACATGGTGATGAACCTGTCCAAAGTCAATACAAAAGAAAAGATTCTTCAAGCTGCCAGGAGTAAGTGCCAGTTGACCTATAGGGGAAAATCCATCAGGGTAACTGCAGACTTCTCTAATGAAACTTTTCAAGCAAGAAGACAATGGTCATCTACCTTTAATAGATGACATAAATATAACAATTTCTAGCCTATTATTCTATATCCTGCTAAGTTAAGCTTTAAAATTGACAGAGAAATCAAATCATTTACTGATATGCAGACATTGAGGAAATTTGCTACAATAAGACCAACTCTACAGGCAATAATTCAACCTGCTCTACACACTGACCATCACAATGGAGCAACAGCAAAATAAGAACTCAGAAATTAAAGGACAGAACCTAACCTTCCACACTGATGCAAAAGATAAAACTAAGCAATGGACTCTTACAAAATAAGATGAATAGAATACTACCACACTTATCAATTATCTCAATAAATGTTAATGGCTTGAATTCTCCACTAATGAGGCATAGATTGGATAACTGTATTAAAAAACACAAGCCACCCATTTGCTGTCTGCAGGAAACACTAAAGACAAATTAAAACTCTGAGTTAAGCGTTAGAAGACAATTTTTCAGGCAAAGAGAATTCAGGACAAAAGAGGATTTGCAATCTTATTTTCAGGTACATGTGGATTTAAAGCAACTAAAGTCAAAAAAGACAAAGATGGTCACTTTATGTTGGTCAAGGGAAAAATGCAATAAGAAGACATTTCAATTCTAAATATTTGTGCACTCAACTTAAATGCTCACAGATTCTTAAAACAGACCTTACTCAGTCGGAGCAGTATGATATCCTATAACACCAAAATAATAGGGGACTTTAACACTCCTCTTACAGAGCTGAATGGATCCTCTAAACAGAAATTAAACAAAGATATAAGGGACTTAAATGAGACACTAGAACAACTGTAGATGCATATAGAACACTCTATCCAAAAGAGAAAGAATATACTTTTCTTCTCATCTCCCCATGAAACATTCTTCAAAATTGATCATATCCTAGGACACAAAACAAACCTCAACAGAATGAAAAGAAGTAAAATTTTACCTTGTATCTTCTCAGACCACAAGGAACTAAAGGTGGAACTCAAATCCAACAAAAACGTCCAACCCCACACAAAGGCATGGAAATTAAACAACCTTCTGTTGACTGACAGCTGGGTGCAGGAAGAAATAAAAGAGGAAATCATTAACTTCCTTGAGCATAACAACGAATGAAGACACAAGCTACCAAAACCTGTGGGATTCTGCAAGAGCTGTTCTAAGAGGAAAATTTATCTCCTTAGATGCCTGCTTTCAAAAAACAGAAAGAGAGTGCATCAATAAACTCACAAGCCATCTTATGGAATTGGAAAAAGAAGAACAATCTAAGCCTAAACCAAGCAGAAGAAAAGAAATATCCAAAATTAAATCAGAGATCAACGAAATTGAAAACAAAAGAATCATTCAGAAAATTAATGAAACAAGGAGTTGATTTTTTGCCAAAAATAAATAAAATAGACATATCTCTGGCCAGACTAACTAGAAATAGAAAAGTAAAATCTCTCGTAACCTCAATGAGAAATGATAAAGGGGAAATAACAACTGATGCCACAGAGATACAAGAGATCATCTCTGAATACTATCAGAAACTCTACATGCAGAAATTTGACAATGTGAAAGAAAGAAATGGATCAATATTTGGAACCATACCCTCTCCCTAGCCTTAGCCAGGAAGAAATAGAGCTCCTGAACAGACCAATTTCAAGCACTGAGATTAAAGAAAAGATAAAAAATCTTCCAACAAAAGAGTACCCTGGTCTGGGTGGCTTCACATTGGAATCCTATCAATCCTTCAAGGAAGAGCTTATTCCCATACTGCAGAAATTATTACAAAAAATTGAGGAGGAAGGACTCTTCCCCAACACATTCTACCAAGCAAACATCACCCTGATACCAAAACCAGGAAAAGGCCCAACTAAAAAGGAGAATTTCAGACCAATTTCACTCATGAATATAGATGCAAAAATTCTCAACAAAATCCTAGCCAATAGATTACAGCTTATCATCAAAAAAGTCAGACAACATGATCAAGTATGTTTCATCCCAGGGATGAAAGCCTGGTTTAAAATATGCAAGTCCATAAATGTAATCCACTGTATTAACAGAAGCAAAAACAAAGACCATATGATCCTCTCAATAGATGCAGAAAAGCATTTGATAAATTCGAGCATCCTTTTCTAATTAGAACACTGAAGAGTATAGGCATAGTCGGCACATTTCTGAAAGTAATTGAAGCTATCTATGACAAACCCACAGCTAATATTTTACTGAATGGAGTAAAACTGAAAGCTTTTCCTCTTAGAAATGGAACCAGACAAGGTTGTCCTCTGTCATCATTAATATTCAACATAGTGCTGGATGTTCTAGCTAATACAATTAGGCAAGAAAAGGAAATAAAGGGCATCCAAATGGGAACAGAGGAGGTAAAACTCTCCCTCTTTGCTGACGATATCATCTTATACTTAGATCATAGAGAACCCCAAAGACTCAAACCCAAGACTCCTGGAAATCATCAAAAAATACAGTAATGTCTCAGGATATAAAATCAATGTCCACAAGTCAGTTGCCTTTGTATACGCCAATAGTCAAGATGAGAGGCTGATTAAGGACACAAGTCCCTTTACGATAGCCCCAAAGAAAATGAAATACATAGAATATACCCTAGAACAAAGGAGGTGAAGGACCTTTTGAAGTCTGATGATTAAGTTCTAAGAAATAGATAAATAAACGGAAAACTAATTAACACATGTATATGTAAAAAAAGAAATAGATAAATAATTTAGTGCAAAATAATGATCAAATTCTGAACAGAGATTTTAAGAATAGAAAAATGACAACTAACATGTGAAAGAAGTTTTGACTTCATTTGTATTTGATGAAATACAAATTCATACCAAAAGGCATTGTCCTAGAAAGACAATATCTGACAATTAAGTCCATAAACTCATCCTAGAAATAGTGCTACCTACCTCATTGCTGAATATGACTCCAATCACCTTCAAGTACTCCCCTTGACCATCCTGGTGACCATAGTGACATACAGCAATGACGTATGTAGCACTTTTTCTAGGATGAGTTTGTGAATGTAATTGTCCAACCTGACTGTGATTATTTACCATCTGTTTATTTTTTTAGTGGGGCGTCTGCTCAAATCTTTTGTTTATTTAATTTGGTTGTCTGATTTCTTATTACTGAGTTTAAGAAATGTTAATATATTTTACATATCAGTCCTTTATCAGATAAATTGCCACAGAAAAGTCTGATACGCATCTTGGTTTAAAACACTGTCCTAGAATGTGTTAGGATATTAATAATATTATTGCTCCAACTTTGTTTCTTGTTTCCATCATAGCATTTGAAGCATAGCAGGCACTGATATATACCCAGTATTTCTAGCCAGCTCACACGTATTCCGCCATTGTTTTTGAAGGATGTTTGAATAGTAAACTAGCATTTTGCAAAAACCCTCTTATTGTCTATCCTTTGCCTTTTTATTCTCTTAATGTTCTATTTTGCAGAGTGGAAGTTCTCAATCTGTTGAAAATTTTTAAGTATTTTATACTTGTAAAAACCATTTAGCATGCTCATTATTACTCTCTATGCATTTTACATGTATACTTCATATGATTTTTTATGTATAAATGAAAAATGAAATTTTAAATTTTCAAGGTATTTTAAATCCAAGCTACGTATTTGAAAGTGACTTTTCAGATATCAAGAATGTGAACAAAACTATATTACTTTTTTAAATACCATAAGTTCTGTCAAAAATAAAATTACATCAAGTTAGAAAATTTTGAAAAGTTTTCTGTGCATATAGAACACTGTGCTAACCAGGACACCTGAAATAGAAAATGGGAAGAAGCATTGCCAATTATTATTGTCAATAATAGCACAGTTTAAGAAGGAAATATTTTGACTTCCTTAATGATTGTCTGTTATACATTAACATTGTTTGGGGGAAAATAGAGATGTTTAAACTGATTTGTCGATAGCCACTTGGTTTAATTTCACTGTATCATGCTAACAAGAATATAAAACTCACGCTTCATATTTTACTGAACTAGTGATTAGGGAAATCAGGACAACTTAAGTGTTGGCTGTGTGGTTGTGAGTGATTGGCCTTGAGACATATCTAAACTGTGGGCATTTTTTATTTATTTATTTTTTTTGAGACAGAGCCTCAAGCTGTCATCCTGAGTAGAGTGCAGTGGCATCACAGCTCACAGCAACCTCCAACTCCTGGGCTCAAGTGATTCTCCTGCCTCTGCCACCCAAGTAACTGGGACTACAGGTGCCCACCACAACGCCTGGCTAGTTTTTGGTTGCAGCCATCATTGTTGTTTGGCGGGTCCAGGCTGGATTCAAACCCAGCAGCTAAGGTGTATGTGACTGGTGCCTTAGCTGCTTGAGCCACAGATGCAGAGCCAAAGGGCATTTTTTAAAATATTTCTATCATCATCCTCCTGTTGATTAAAGACAAATTTCAAAATGTCAGAAATGATTTTAAAGTAGGCATTTAACTCTTCTGTTTTCCAAAGTCTTTTGAAAGATAAAGTCAAATTATATTTTTGTTAAATGCGGAGGTATACTTGCTACTTCTTTTTCATGTTCTTAAATTTCTTTCTCAAAATTGTAACCTTGTCTGAGATTATGTTTTCCTTTTCATTTGTAATTCTCAACTATAAAATCTCCCTTGGTGAAAGGGCAAGCACACTGACACCTGTGAGGCTGCCAGCCCTCACTGGAGCCTGAGTGAGCACCATACTTCTACCTCTCTTAGTCTCTATTATGACAATGAATAGCAGCAACTGTAACAATGGGAGTGAAAATGGCAATTAAAAGAGCATCTTTTAATGCATAACACACTTTTCCTAGTTTAAACTATGTATTATTGAAATAAATCTCCAAAACAAATTTGTGATCTCAGGATAAGCCTCTGGATATCATACCTTGAAATGAGAACTGTTTATTAAGAAAATATCATGCCCAGGTAGCTTCAAAAAGGCGCAAACCAGGTTGACAATCAGATCTTCCAAACCAAAAGCCAGAGTTCTTTACAATACAATGTATTAAGTGATGTCAGGATGTGTCAGTCATTTGAAGTGATTTCAGTGGTTTGGAAAGTAGTAGCTAGCTGTTTAATAAGCTTGGCAGAACATGTTTAATCATGTGCAGTACAATGAACAATCAAATAGTGGTGCGCTTGCAAACTGTAATAATGAATTCTTCAATAACCCAGACACACTACCACAAAGAACTACTTTATAGTGCTCAACGGTTGTTATAGCGTGAGTATTCCTCCTTGGACTATTTTGATCTACAAATTTTAATGACTGTGAAGGGTCTGCCATACTTGCAAACAAATATGCTAGCATGTCACTTTTTATGTACACTGACAGAAGACGTGCGACTCTTTAATTAGAAACAAAAAGAAAAAGATAGCTTGTTATTCAGAGCAATATCACTAATTTTCCCAAGGAGGAACATTATCTGTACTATACTTGGAAATAAACAACTCATCCTTTTCTCAAAAGATACCATCCTTAAAACCAGTTTACTAATCAAATATCCTTAAAAAACAATGCTGGACTATATAATTATGAGCTGGAGAGAAATACTGGGTATATATAAGTACGTACTATGATTCAAATGCTACGATGGAAACAAGAAACAAGGATGGATCAATAGTATTAATATCCTTAACACATTCTAGGACAGTGTGTTAAACCAAGATGCATATCAGACTTTTCTGTGGCAGTTTTAAAAAATATGATACATTGATCACAGATAGGTCAAAACAAAGATAGTCCGTGCTTGTTTTCACAAGACAAAAACAAAACAAAAAAACAAAAAACCCACAAGGAACCAATACAGAATACTTTCCCAATACCAATGAGCGACGGTTAACATGAAATGGGGAACAGATATATATACAGTGACCTGTTTTGAGTCAGCATAAAAAAGGTGCTTCATCCAGAACATCACTACAGCCAATTAAAGCTATAATAGAATATTAAAATGTCATTTTTTTTAGTTAGGTGAATAAGACCAAGAGTATAACAATTACTACATTAGAATTATATTTTTTAATTGAAAATTTGACATTACAATCTTAAAGAAAAAAATGGTTTCCCATCAGGAAAACACAAATGGAAGAATAAGTTCCTAAATCAGTACAATATTAATTACTCAATTGTGACTTAAAACAGTGCTCAGAAGGACAAACGTTCAAATTCTTTGCAAATTCTGTGTGATGAGTAACTTGATAAAGGATACATATGATTTTCATATTGTGGCCCTATCAAAATAAAACATTTGGGTGCTGCCCAAATTCTAACATGAATGATTTAAAAAGGCAACATGGTTAAATAAACACAGTTAATTTGCTAGTATTTTACTTGCATAAGAATTTCTTTGACTTTCTAGATTAATGTACTTTGGGAACATTGTATACAGAGGAAACCACTGGAAAAAAATCACTTTGTAAATTTAAATTGATCCAATTAGTTAATTTGTTTATGAGTTTCCTTGGGTCTGTGTTTCCTTATGTCATCGCAGTTGTCAAATTACATTGTCATTATCCATGTAACTGTATTTCTAACTATTCCAGGGCTTTTAACTTGAGCTGCACATCAGAATGAATTAGATTTGAAACATCCTCACCCACCACCCACCCCCGCATACACATGTGCATCTATCTAGGCCTGTCCTCAGAAACTGGGTGAGTAGATCTAGGATATGATCAGCATATCCACATGTTTTTAAATTACTACAGGATAGTGTGATATACACCTTGGCTGAAAACAACCGTCCTGGAATGTGCTATGAATAGCAGTATTATTTACGCATCTTTGTTTTCCTTGTTTCTAGCATAACATTCAAAGTGAGGTAGGTACTGATGCAAATATCCAGTATTTCTTTCCAGCTCACATGAATACTGTCCACCATTGTTTTTCACAAAGCCTACTGAAACAGCTTCCTGAAGGTTTTTTTCCATTTGTTTCTTTACCCTGCCTAATAACATTTCTATTCATGAGTCACCATTTTCAACAAAGAGCATAACTGTACTCAGAATTCCTAATGCCTTCTTATTGTAACTATTAGTTGAGCCATATGAATTTAACACTAGATAAAAGACAATCAACTACTCATAATTTCTTATAGCTGAGTCTAAGACAATAAAATAAACATTTCATAACACAAACTGCTGGCCATCACCTAATTTTGTACTTGTGTATTTTTTCAAACTCAAGGCATTTTCTCTCTGTTCTTCCACAGAGAATCTATACCTGCTCATTATCAGAACAATTTTAAACCAGATTCACGGATTTAGCAATACGATTCTTCTTCCCTAGTACTTTGATTTTTCTGCCTCTCTCTCCCTCTCCGTTACCATCGGCATGATCACTGCGTTTACTCAGTGGCTTCTGTAAGCGTTATGTCGGATGTAGCTGTTTTCTGCCATGTTTCCCCATCTCTGATCCTTATTGACACCCTTTATAGTTTAAGAGACTTTTTCTAAACCTATTACTTTTGTTTGTTTTTTGTGGTCATCTTTCAAAATAAACCTTTCATCTCTATCTATGTGTATAACTTAGAGATAATTTTTATTATTATTATTATTTTTTTTTGAGACAGAGCCTCAAGCTGTCACCCTGGATAGAGTGCCATGGCATCACAGCTCACAGCAACCTCCAACTCCTGGGTTCAAGTGAGTCTCCCGCCTCCACCTCCCAAGTAGCTGAGACCACAGGCGCCCACCACAATGCCCAGCCATCTTTTGGTTGCAGCCGTCACTGTTGTTTGGCGGGCCCCAGGCTGGATTCGAACCCGCCAGCTCAGGTGTACGTGGCTGGTACCCTAGCCCGTTGAGCCACAGGCACCGAGCCAATTTTTATTATTTTTTTATACCATATGCTCCAGAAATGCAGATATCTCAGCATTTAGCAAGTGTTTTAACACATATATGTTTAATACGCAAATACATTTAAAAATATTTTGTGGAGAATATAAGTGTAATATTATTGTATCACACTATAATGGTATAAACTGGAAATAAAATGCTTGATACATGGAAATGTTTATTATGTATCCCAAATCTGTCTCACCACTGATTTCTTTTATTTAAGACTACAAATAAAGACAGATCTTGATATATAATTGATTTTCTCTTTACAAAAGATTTTATCTTTCCCAGAATTTAATTTTAAAAAATTCTCTGGAAAGCATAAATTAATGAAGATGAAATTTTCTTCCATTTTCAGAAGGCTGTAAAGTTCACTTACATAAAGTATTGATTCTGTGGTTATAATTATAGCCTAACAAAACATGACTTTGTGAAGTATATATTGAAAATATATATATATATATATATTTTTTTTTTTTTTTTTTTTTTTGCAGTTTTTGGCTGGGGCTGGGTTTTTGAGCCCACCACCTCCAGCATGTGGGGCCGGTGCCCTACTCCTTTGAGCCACAGGCACTGCCCTATTGAAAATATTTTTAAATCCTTACAAAGATGAAATGTAGAAACAAATAACAGCATTCAAGGAAACATATTTCAAAGAAACGTAATAACAATCATAGTGTTGCTTTCTTCACAGTTTTATAGTTGTAATTGAGAAGGCCTGCATACCTTTTAATTAAAAAAAAAAAAAAAAACTAGGGGCCTAGCATGGTGCCTCATGCCTGTAATCCCAGTACTTTGGAAGGCCGAGGTGGAAATATTACTTGTGGGCAGGCGTTCAACACCAAATTGAGCATCATAGTACAACTTTATCTCTACAAAAAAAAAAAAAATGTTAAAGATCAGCCCAACAGAGTGTCTGAACCTGGGAGACTGAGAGAAAGAATCCCAGTGAGCTATGATCACCTTGGGCTCTAGGCCGGGTGACAAAGCAGGACTTCATCCCTAAAGCAAATGAATGAATGAATAAATAAATCAGAGGAAATGGCCTATTCAAAAAAAATTACATCTGTAGATAAAAGCTGATTTGTTCTCCCAGAGCACAAAAGAGGCCTCAAATGAAAAGTGATGACTCACCAAGGACTTCTGAAATCGGTCTCAAGCAGAACCACAGGAGAGGTGTACCTGGGATGGAACATTCCACTGTGTGTCCCAGTTGAGAGAGACGAATACAAAGCAGGTTCTGATGTCATTCAAGAGATGAAAGAATATAAAACACTGCTGCATCGGCCCAAAGTCTTTTTGTTTAGTGGAAATAACGTCTAATTACAAAATTCACCAATTTGAATTTTTTTATTTAATGGAATGAGAAAGAATACATAAAAACGAGACATGTCATGATGAAAATTAAAACAGGAGATAATTCTTTAAAAAAAAAACATGCTCAGAAAAACTGAATGCATGAGGAAACATAAAGCATGACAAAAGGGAACAAATCAGTCAAAACCTGGAATTGCTAAAGTAGAGATCACTGTGAAGGAAGGTAAAATAGAAATGTGTGATTAGGGACTAAAAACTATATTGTATACAGTTTTGTAACCTGCCACAGACTTGCATGAATTGTACTTTGATGCTTTGACTGTCCCCAAGTCCGCTCTGCTGTATCTTGTCTTATTTGATCTGAACACTTAATAGTCTCACTGATCAGAAGTATGATATTTGTAGGAAGCAGCATCAAATATTTATAAATGCCACAGTCAACATTTTCATCCTTATGGCTTCCTGCTTGAGAATATGTACATTATAGATGTTTTATAGTGTGTGATAACTTTTGACACTAGGATTTAATAATTTGTTTTGTCAACTTTTTCAAAAGTGTGGTACAAACTGAAATGTATGCAGAATGAAGGAAGAAAAGTTTACTTATTCAGACTTTCACCTTCATTGAGAAAGGGGAAATGAACCATTTCGGAGGTCATAATCATTTTTGAAAGTACATTTTTAAAATTCTTATTTGAAGAGTTGATTTTTTTCAGATCTCCAAAGCTTTTTGGAAGCTGAAAAAGAAATATAAATACTCTTTGAAATTAGCATATGAGGTCACTATATTTACTCATAATCTTCAAGGGGCTAGAATTTGTTTTGAGCACACATACTGAGAACAATTTGGGATCTAGGCTTTAGACAGAGCAAAGAAGGATTTTCTAATCAGAAACTTTTTTCAATATGACTTATAGTTTTAAAAAATCATTGAATTGTACCTATTTCTTTCCATTTCTTTTTGACTTTAGTCTAGTCAACATGTCATGCATGTGAACTTTGGTTATTTTTTTCATGTCGCACTTTTGTATTTAGATTTCACATTGACTATATTTTATTTTTGTGACCTCAAATTATAAATCTTTGGTATTTTATAAGTGTACTCTGCATTGCCACAATTTTTAATGTTATGAACTTATTAAAATGTTTTGTTAGAATAGCATATTTTTAAAAATCATAATATAGTAGTATAGATGACTCTTTTAAAAATACTTTTGTAAAAAAATTAACATATACTTTGTACAGTTGATTGGCCACAGGGCCATTATCTCAGTGAGTTTAAGACTAGATGATGCAACCTCATTACTAACTTTTGCTAGTAGTTATAACCATATTGTCTGTTACATATTTCCTGACATTAGCTGAGATAGAGGTACAACCGATTTTTTCGCTTAATCACTTTATGGGATACTGTAAGTTAAAGAAACTCTTAGGTGTTTGGTCTCTGAGTAAGATTTGCCAATCTGGGTTTATAAATTGATACTCTTGAGAGGTTCTCACTTGAACAATTATGCAAATTAAGCAACTACAGTGAGATGTTCATGAAGTAAAATGTATTAAATTTAAATGTCTTCTTTATTATGTTACTATGTCTTCCATAAACTTTTATTACTAGAATGTCCTTTATAATATTGTGGTGGTTAATTTTATGCGTCAAATTGACTAAGCTAACAGAAGCCCAGATAGATGGCAAAACATTATGTACGGGTGTGTCTGAGTGTTTATAAATGAGATTAGTTTTTGGATCAGTAGACGGAATAAAGCAAATTCCTTTTTCCAATGTGGGTGGTCATCGTTCAACTTGTTGAGAAATTGAATAAAACAAAAGAGAGAAAGGAAAATTCAGTCTCTCTGAGCTGGAGCATGAATCCGTTTTCTACCCTAGGGCATTGGAACTCCTGTTGTGAGGCCTTCAGACTCATACTGAGTCACTGAACTGGCTTTCCCAGCTTTCCCACTTATAGGCAGCAGATCATAGAAATTTTGGCTTCTATATTTGTGTAACCAATTCCCATAATAAATATATATATGATGCCTACCCACACACATATTCCTGTCTGTATTCAAAGGTGAAGATTAATTCCTTGATGTCTTTTATACAGCTACATTAAAAGATTTAAATTCCAAGAAACAGTTATCAGTTAAAAGAATTTTCAACATTTTCCTTGGCTTTTACTGCAGATGAGATAAAGCAATAGTTAGATGGTTCCAATGTAGATTATTAATGTCTTTATGGATAGCACAATGAATATATATTTCAAATATATATATATGTATATTTATCTATCTATCTATCTATATAGGAGTATATGTACTTCATAGGGAGTATGTGGAAATGTGTGTGTGCTTGTATACACAGATGCATTTGTGTGTGTTGGTATTGGTTCTGTTTCTATGGAGTATTGTAATATAAATATGAAAACCGGGTGATGCTGGATAGTATTTTGATTTTTTTCTGATATGCTTAATTTGAACAAAGATTGACAACACGATACCATTTCTCCATTTTAAATTTAAAAAAAAAGTGGCTTGGTTCAGTGACAAACTATTATAAGACCAGCTAGTTATTAGCTGGATATAATCTTATATGTATAAATGCTACTGGTAAAGTTACTTTTATTTATTTACTCAGAGGATTGCTTTATTAAACAACCACTATAGTAATAAAGCAAATAATGAAAAAGCATTTGCAAGACTGAAAAAAGAGCTAGAGCTTGTGTAAATGTGAAGAAATACAGGAATCTTATACAAGACTTATCTTGGGAATTACTCCATGAGAAAATATGGTGATGTGTCGATAACATACGTTCTAAAACTAAAACAAACACACACGCTTAAATCATAGATTGTAACATTAAGATAGTCTTGATAAAGTAAAATTAGTTAATACCTCTGAATCTTTTTCTCTCCTTCCTCAAAGGGAAAAACGTGTTTACATAAGCTGTAATAAATATCACATGCGCTAAGTAATATGAAAAGTCATCCGTATGTGTTAACTAACATTAGTCTTCCCTCATAATTTCTTCTTTTCCTCATCATTAATAGAAGCATGCACAACTGCTAAATAGAAACAATACAGAATGATTAACTCTTAATTGTTAGAATTAATCAATTATCAAAACCACCAACAATTTAACTAATAATTAAAAATATATAAGCAAAAGCTATGCACAGGCATTATTTTCTGCAGGAGATCAAATCTGTCAGGTATAGTTTCCAAATGTCCCCTTTCCCTAGGTCAATTCACATTTTGGATTAACAAAGAATTTCTTAATGTAGTCTATTGAATTATTGTTCTTAAGTTAATCTATTTCAGGTTGAGCACTCTGTAGTTTTATATGCTTGGGTACATAGGAAAAATGCCTATGTGACTAAAAGCTTTTTTTTCTACCAGCCATTCCATTCTCCATAAATCTATAAATTTGAATTTTATTTATAATAATCCATTGAAATATGTAAGTTATACCTTGGTAAAAATAAACAGTATTATTTAAAATTTTGAAATAAAACCATATTTACTACTATGTAATCTTTGGATTTTAGTCAAATATCGGCAAATTCCCAATCTGTAATAATAAAATAATCCATTTTGGATTTATGCTTCACATTTAATTGTCTTTCAGGCTAAGTCAGTTCCTCAGTCCTTGACACTTAAAAGGTAGTGACTCCATTATTTCTACAGTAAGTACCATCATCTTGGTTATAAGGAGGCCTGAGGGGCACTCTTTCCTCAGTGAGGGAACATGAGTCCCATCTCTGTTCATACTCTTTCCCTTTTCATGTGCTTACTTAATTATTTTCTGTTTCTCCAGAGAAAGGCAACACAAACACTTATCTTACAACCAAGACAACAAAGAATGAAGAGTTCTTTACAGAGTGACAGTTTTTGTTCATTTGGTGCATTTGGTTCCATGCTAGAGAAACATTAGCATTATATAAGGCCCACCTTTTCTGGCAAAAATTTGAATTATCACATGTCAAGTAGCTAAGAAGCCCTGGGACCTACAAGGGCAAGATTTGGGAATAGCTCTATAGTACACTCGTGTGTGTGTGTGTGTGTGTGTGTGTGTATGTGTTTGTATGTGTATGTATGTATAATTGAAACCTTATTCCTATGGCTACACAGTAACCAGAATACACATTAATTACATTATTTTTTCATTTCATCATAGATAATAATTAAAACATGAAAAATAAATTGTTTCCATTTTTTATCTTCTAAAAATCTTAAATAAAATTTTTCACAATTCCATTGTAGACTAAGGGAATATTCTTAAAACTTAGCGAGTTTGTTTGTTAACTCTTTCATTTGTACTTTATAATATTTTTAAAGTCCTAGAACTGAACGCTTGAGGTAGCAATAAATTCATGTTAGGGTACAAAAACCAGATAGCAGAATAAATGTTTAGGCAAGGCCTATAGTCGAACAATTAACATCAGTTATTAGAATCCTTATGGGGATGATGTCTGGTGTACAACTTTACTATATTAGGCCGAGAAACACAGGAATATGCTCCATGAGATAGCAAAATGTCCCAGCCAGATCATCCACAATGGAGGAGCTCTGTGATTGGAATATTAATTTCACCACATGCTTGGCAGACTGAGTTAGAACCCCAGTCATTTTACTTACTTTTTTTTTTTTAACATTTTTTTTTTTTATTGAGTCATAGCTGTGTACAATAATTCAGTCAAGGAGTACAGTGTGTGGGCTTTCCATCATCTTTGTAGAAAACTCTGTTTGTTAGCAATTTCATCATGTTTGTGTAGATAATTATTCTGGTGATGTGAGAGAGAGTCTTTCCTATTCTCCATGTTTAAACTACGAATCCAAAATTTCCATGTCAGCAGGCCCCATACACTCATTCTTAAAGGGTCCAATATTGTGGTGGAAGAAAATATCTGTTACATTTATGCCTGAAATGAATCCTCCAGTATCCTACTGAGAAGGGAAATTTTCTATTTTGGTTTAGGTCCCAAAGAAGTGAAAAATTAAGAATTGTTTCTCCTATCTTTAATCAGCTTCTCCTGATATACTGCTTTCTTTAACAGAACAGAAAAATACCAGAGTTCATTTAACAAGATAAAGATCTTGAAATACACAAATGTCTTATCAATAGGATTATAACTTGTTATTGTACCCTTGAAAGTACTTAATGCTTTTAGACAGGCATAGTAAGTTATTTTAACGGATATACTAATAAAAAAGAAAAGTGCTTTCAATTTGTATATCGTGCTGAGCTGGAATCTGTATTCAAATTCATCTGGGACTTTCTTTGTTAGTTGGCTAGCAATTAATCAGGATTATGGTGTTTGATTGCCTATCACCTACAGTCCATTACAGAGGGACTGTTATTGTAACATAGGACCTTCATTCTGTTGGTGTATTATTTGATTCTGACTTTCATCATAATGCAGACTAGTACTATGAATGTGTATACTCACACTTCGAGTACACACATACACTGATCGATGTGCATTGTAGAAATAAGGTGACTACGACAAAACGGTAATAATTTTATAGCATAAGATTTATAAAATTAAAAAATGTAGCTATATGAGCAATATCATAAATATATGCAAAAAAAAAAAGCCTTTTGGAACTTTCCTTAAAACAGTTAGGAGTACTATTAAAAGCTACTCAAAAGTGAGTAAGAGTATGAAGGTGAATCTTACACTAGAGTATTACCTAGATATATATAATACACAGCTATTTTTCAATGTGGTTTAACAACTGCTCTAGTATGTGGTGATAAAATTTATTATTTCTTTGAAATGAAAGTCACATGTTTATGTCTCAATACTGACTGATTGTGTATACAGATTATGATCTATATGAAATCTCTATTCTATTTATAGCCTACTAAACATTCTTTTTTTAAAGGTATCCTATGAACCTGTTGTACTGATCCTAACATGACAATAGCACATTTTCCCACTAAGATTATTTTAGTGCCACAGAATATGCAAGAAATTGATCAAATTAAAACAAGAATACAAGAAGAAGAAGAAGAAGAGGAGGAGGAGGAAGAAAAGAAGATAAGAAGGGAGAGAAAGAGGATGAGAGGGTGGAGATAAAGAAGGATGGAAGGAAGAGACCATAGCAATTCATTTAGAGTACTAAGTCATGGAAAATAGCACAAATATTTAGTAAGACTTCTTAATGAATGTTAAGTACTAGAGTAAAAAGTACTTCATCTATTATTAGGCCATTACAAGGAAAATATAATTTACTCAAAACCACCTGAAAACATTAAGCAAACCAAACATTCTAAGAAATTTTATTTTTCCATTTCCAACTGAAAATTTAGGCATGATGGAAATAAACCAAAGAGCTTTTAAATAACATTATTTAACGCTATTTTATTCTTAGTGAATGTTCGTGTATGATAACAGTCTATGTTTATTTTGAAAAAGTTATTTCCCATGATTTTGAATCATCAAATTCTAATGATTTCTAATAAATTTTATTTATTTTTATTTTATGCCAAGAAAAGGATAGATTTCTTAAACGCCCAATCTCTCTTAATGATTTTTGTCAAAATTTCAAAAAAGTAAACTTGTGTAACTGGTAAAAATGAATATGCATGGGAGACAACATAGTTCATATGATTTAGGTGGTTATATCCTCAACGTTCCATGAATCCTTTTTGAAATTGCCATAAATTCCTGAGGATATTTTAATCCTACTCCCAGAACTGTTATATGAAATGTTAATTTCGTGTGGTATGATA
This sequence comes from Perodicticus potto, assembly GCA_963574655.1. Lineage (NCBI taxonomy): Eukaryota > Metazoa > Chordata > Mammalia > Primates > Lorisidae > Perodicticus > Perodicticus potto. Next base: position 65,069 of record CAUYRH010007528.1, read on the forward strand.
TGAAATCAATTAATGTCCGTTTGAAACTGTATATGGATAAATCCAAACTCATTGCTTATTCAGGTTATGGTGAATGAAATTAAAAACATATATATTACTCTAATGTGGTGAAAACTGAAGTGCAAGCTAGGGAAGGAATGTCATAAATAGATAAAGGCTACATAAACTATGTGGTACATATTAATATTTGCTTTTCAGATAAAAATTAAGGTGATCATGAAATAATTACAAGCATACCATCAATTTTCCCTGAATATTCTGATGAAAATAGGTATAAGGTGAGTAGAAACAACAAGTAAGAGATATCTGAATGCATACACTGGTCCCATATGCATATTTTAATGAGTAATATGAATTACTTATTCTGTAAAATTATATTTATATTAAAACAATTTTTCTTCAAAAGCTTTTTTTTCAAAAAAACACACTTTTTTAAAAAATATATTGAGTAATAAATTTTTCTAGGTATTGAAAACACAAGGATAAATAATATCTGGCATATTTAGTGACCTCAACAATTTTAATTCTATGAGACGAGACAGAATGTTTCAAAAATTATTGAAGATTTTGACTACTGTATGAAGGATGTTGTAACAGATAAAGATGAGAATGAATAAACTAATTAGATAGAGTGGCAGGGGGACCTGTTTTTTGTAGTGACATTTAAGGTTGATACCTACATGATGAGATTATTCATTTTAAGAGACAAGGGGAAAGTGCATGGGGAGAAACTAAGGTGGAAGGATTGGTATGTTCTACAAACTATTAACACTGGTTTTAGAGTCAACAAGTAAAGAGCTTAGAAGTATCTGCTCCCATTCTTACAAAACAAAGAAAGCTAAACAAAGTGAAAATCAATGACTTTTCTTTTGTCCCCATTTGAGAAAGAAAGTTTGAGAGGAAGTGCCACCCTGATATCTAGCAAGAAAGGCATATCCAGAGAGATACAGCAACAGAGGCCTGTTCCCGTGGAACACTGGGCACTGGAGCTATAATATGGTGAGAATGCTTAAATGGTAATTATGGTGAATTACTGTAGGCTGAATGTGGACTAGATAAAGAGTAAGAAGCTGCTGAGGATTCCACCCTTAGCGGGAAACTTACCATTTTACACCAGGTTTCTTAAGGCAAAGATTCAAAAAGCACACCTTGTGATTATAGCGGGAGTGGAAAAATAATTATCATGAAATGTACCCAGAGCCTCTGTATTATGCCAGGGATTAGGAATTTGTCGAGTTTAATTTTGAAACTGTATTCCAATTCCCTCTCTCTCAAGCTACCTTCATTCTTCCTGTCTCACTTAAGTGGCCAGAGGGACATAGTTTTCAGGGTTCAGAAATTCAATAAAATGCATTGACTAGAAAGCGTGCAGCAAGGGAAACAATTGCGGGGCGTAATCAAGAGAAGCACATGCCAAAGTAGCAATCCCAAAAGACAAGCACAATAAAAGACTGAGATTTAGTCACTGGATTACAGAACACTCCTCTTCCTTGACATGTCACCATCCTATGAAAGGGCTCAGTAATGACAACAGAAGATTACATCAGAAGGGACAGTAAGGCACAAACTCTCTTTGAGGAGGAGTATGTAGGGAGCCCATGATACAGAAAACAGACATCGACAAGAGTCTGGAGGAAGAGAAGCTTCTGGCACCTAGAAGAGTTTAGGTGCTCAATGAGGGGACTATTAAAATAAGGGAAAATATTTAGATTATTTCTAAATGTGTTCATGGTTTGAGGGAGCTGACCTAATGTATTCACTGAATATGAAAAATTGGCATCATGGATTTCTTTGACCAAAGTACAGTAATCTCAGTGATATTGTGGAAGCAGGAGAAAAACATAACATTATCATACCTTATGATTAGTCCATGCAACACTCCAAGAGATACTGATACTTTTAAGGTATTGCATTTAACCATGTAAATAGTAGAATGATGTCAGAGAGTAAAGAACAGAATAAAGATCAGAGAGTAATAAAAACCGATTAAGCATTAACTAGAAGTAGCTAGTTTTGTGAATTTAAAACTCTTATATGACAAATAGTCTTTCTATTTATCCCCCATGTAATAAAGTTCTATCTGAAGATATGTGTGTATAAATAAAAAAATGAACAATGAAATGCCATAGTGTGGTAATCAAGATGGAACTTTAGACATAATACTGATAAAAGCATATCTTCACAAAAAGAAATTTTAGAAGGAATATAGTAAAGTAATAAAAACTCAGTTTTCTGTTTAAATAGTTTGCTAAAATATAGCAATGTTATTATATCTTTCTTCTTCTAACCACTTTTTCAAGATGTTGCTTGTACATAAATGGACAATGTATGTGCATCTATAAAATTAGAAAAAAATTGTTAGTGGACCCTGGGGAGATCACGAATTTTCTTGATTCTGCCAGAAGGAAGAATATCCATTAGCTGAACAATAGATGAGTAAAATTACGAGATTATCATTTTAGCAATGTAAATTTAATACATTTTCATTTTTACAACTATAAGCACGTCCTCTTTACTATCTACATAAGGGAAGAATAAAGAAAATAGAGATTTCAATTCAGCAAATTTCACATTTAAATTTGAAAGTGAAATATCATAAGCTAAGTCTATCAATTACGTAAAAAATAAAACCCAGATTCATTTAATTGTAACTTTGTTGTCACATAGACATGCCTTCAATTTTAATATACGGTAGAACCTCCAAGGTTGATCACCTCCCTGCACTGACCACTTGTTTTAGATGACCTAATTTTTATAGACTGGACAGCAGCACATGTATTCAATGGAAGACTAACCTCTGTAAGAAATATTTTTACTTCTTGGACTGTGACGTATAATATTAATTTACCCTCTATAACTTGACCAGTCGAGCCCACTCTACACCAAGGGGTAGAAGGTATGGACTTTGCCCTTTAGTGGCATTTTTTCTTTAGTATTAGTTTTTTATCCATGTTTTATTATTACCCTGTGTTGAACTAATCTAATGTGCTACTATTTACAGCATGTTTTAGAAAAGTTTTTCAACATGAAGGACCAGTCTAAATAGCAGGAAATCCTATAATTACTGAAAAATTTTAGTTATTTGAGACATGGTGGACTAAAAGATAGAACTCAAAGAGCTTACATGAAGGAAAAGGTTGCTCTTCTATATTTTCTGGAAAGCAGCAGCCAAAAAAAAAAAAAATGTGAGAACATTGTAGTGTTAGCAAGACCATGGTTAGCAACATCCCAAAATGTAAACATATGGTAAGGAAAGCAGAGACCTACAGTGAAAAGGAAGAAAAGGTCCCTCTATGAAGTCAATGAAGCCATTTTAAGCTGTTTTAAACTGATGAGCATAATTAACACCTGAATCTCTAGGCCAATGATCTAAGAACTTGCTACAGAAAATATCACAGGAATTCAGAATGACAGATTTCCAAACATCAAGTGGTTAGTTCAAGACATTTAAGGTATGATAGGAGATCCCCAAAAAGTCTTGCATGGTGAATCCAATGACGTTCCAGCAGGAGTTATGGAAGAGTTCATCAAAAAGTTCACAGACTTTGCCAGAGGCTTCAAAGAAAATGACATATTTAACACCAGAGAGTGCAGACTCTTTTTCAAAGTGAAGCCTCACAGGATCCCCTGCATGAAGGTTGACAAACATAAGAATGGAAAAATTTTGATTCCATACTGAACTCCGTACTGAGCCTCAGAGTCAAAGCACTCTATGATAACATACTCTTATTTGACAATGTGAATGTTACTTTTTTTGCATTGTTATTATTATTGCTCACTACAAAAAAAAAGAATGGAAAAATTTCCAAAGAATGTTTCACATTTATGTTTTGTGCTAGCTCAACTGGAGAGGAACTAAAGCCATTCATTGGTGATTGATAAATTGGCAAAGCTACATGCATTAAGGAACCTGAAATCTAAACACTGCCCTGTCACTTGGAGAGTAAACAAATGTGTCCCATTTAAGGAGCAGGCAAGGGATTTTGAACAAACACTAAAGAAGACAACTGTTCTGGCCATCCACAAGTGAATCATATCACAAGTGTGACACTAAAATGTCTGCCGTCAAAGACAACCTCAAAAATCCAACCCCCTGACCAAGGCGTCATCCAAACATTTAGAATGCACTACCAAGCCCAGCTTCTGCAGTGGTCACTACTAAAACACAAACCTGTGTCTTGTGTGGAAGCAATTTCATCCACTGCATCAGTTAACACGAAGGATGCTGTCCTCTAAATCAGTTCTGCTTGAAATAAAATTCAGCCAGAAACAATACAGAAGTGTTCCAAAAAAGTTGGATTTGGCATAACCCAAGAAAGAGCACAATGTTTTGGCCTTATCACACAGTCTGTCTCCCAGAGAAGAATTGGAAGGAATAGATTTTGAATGTTTTATTCCAGTGGATAATGAGGTGGCAACCTGTAATGAACTTGACCCAGAAGCCATTTTCTAAGTGCTAATTGACCAAAGCACAGATTGATGTAAAAGTGCATGAAGCAGCTGATGCAGTAAAAAAAAGCAAGTGAGGATGACACAGAAATTGTAAAGACTCCAAAAGAAGAGGATGTTGGGCATCTGATAACACAGTTGAAGAAATTTGCTCTGGAAAAGTACTGACATGTGTTGAGTGACATAGCAACATAATCTGTGGAGAGTGCTTTCTCCACTTACATAATAAGAACATGAAACAGACTGAGATTGAGTCTTTTTTCAGAAATAATGATTAAACCATCAAAAACAGCAAACGTATTGATTTTGTAAGATACTACTCTGTTTTGGTTATGTATGATTTCATATGATATTCTTTAGCAAAAGTGATAGAATAAAGTGTATTACATGTACATATTCATACAATGGGCCTCATTCTTTATGTTGACCACCTCTGTATGTTGATCAGTTTGGCACAACCTATAATTGAAGCTTGTTATATAGTAGTTACAATGCATATTAACATATATTAAAAATGATGTACTTATTTTTTGAGAGTATACATGTGTATGTGTATCTGGGTAGGGAAGTAAGCATGAATGAAGTTTGCAGAAGCACAAGTTGGTCTACGTGAATCAGTGAATGATGAGTCATTGTGAAGGCCTGGAGCTACACTACTACAAAATTTACAAACCCTGCACACTTAGGTTATACTAAATTTATAAAAAAAGAAGTTGGGCGTGGTGGCTCACAACTATAATACTAGCACTTTGGGAGGCTGAGGTGGGTGGATTTCTGGAGCTCAATAGTTTAAGACTAGCTTGAGTAAGAGTGAGACTCCCTTCTCTACTAAAAGTAGAAAAAGTAGCAGGACTTTGAAGCAGGCCCAGTTACCTGGAGACTGAGGCAAGAGGATCTCTTGAGCCCAAATGTTTGAGGTTGCTGTGAGCTATGGTGCCATAACACTCTAGCCAATGTGACAGAGTCTCATAAATAAATAAATGAAATAAATAAACAAATAAATAATTTTTAAAAGTCTATTTAAAATTAATTAATTAACTAATAAAAAGTAGTATTTTTTCTTCCAGGATAAATTAACCTTACTTTTCTTACTTTATAAACTTCTCAATTTTTTTTAACTCTTGGCAGTTTTATGATAACACTTAGCTTAAAACACAAACATATGTACAGTAGCACATAATATCTTATTTCTTTGTATTCTTATTATATAAGCTCTTTTCCTATTTTTGATTTTTTATTATTATGTATTTTACACTATCAACTTTTTTATTAAAAATTAAGACAAATATGTGCTTTAGCCTTTTAGCCTAGATCTACACAAGGTCAGTCAAGATCATCATTATTACTGTCTTTCACCTCTATGTCTCATTCCACTGAAAGATCTTCAGGGGAAATAACATGCATGGACTTGTCATCTTCCATAATAATGCTTTCTTCTGGAAGGACCTTCTAGAGGCTGTTTTATGGTTAACTTTTTTTTTAAAAAAGTGGGTGTATACTTTAAAATAATAAAAAAGAATAGTGTAGTACACTTACATACATAATCAGGAATATGGGTGGTTTATTTTTTATTGCCAGTACTATGTATTGTAGTATCTATATGTAGTATGCTTCTACATAACTAGCATCACAGAAGTTTGCTAATAAGAGCATCCCCAGAATATTATGACTGGTATTCCTATAATATTAGAGGAATTTTCTTAGTTTCATTATAATCTTATAGGACATGTTGATGGCCCTTCATTGACTGAAATATTCTTCTACAGTGCAAGACTGTACTTGTCTCTATCAGGTGCAGATTTGTTTATTCCTGTTTTGATAGCCTATAAACTTAAAAATAAGAAAACTGCCCTACCTTTAACCAACCCATAAGACAGCAGTGACTGAAAAATCCTAAATAGCACTTAGAATGCTTAAGAGAAAAAAAGAAAAGCACATAGTAATGATTAATTGATGGAAAAAGATATAATACTACTGGGCAAGAAAGATGAAGATGCTAACGTGGCATAGAAGCAAGCTCTGTGATGAGATCCTCAAACTGCTCTGTAAGAGGAAACCATTGCCAATCTTTAAGGAAGATACCCTTTGGTATCTTTCCAGAGGGCTAATGACTAACTTCTGGAATGGCAGAATGAAAACTGGGGTGATCTGGATCTTCCACAGAAAGAAAATAGGAAAACAATTAAAATTTTAACTAAAATTAAGCTGGACATTAAATAAAACTTCAAAACAACTAAAAACGATTAATGAGAAAATACTAAACCACGGTAAAGATGTGTGATGCTGTAAATTGACCCTATTCTCAGCTTTGTTCCCTTCCCAGCTTACTGGCAGAATAACCGTGAAAAGCTGACCTCTGTGCTAGAGTATTGCAGTTATTTTTGACTCAGAGTTGAACTAAAAGATTTTCCTATTCCTAAGACATTTCCAAAAATAATAGAAATATAACGGTAACATATCATCTGCCTCTAATTTCTGGTGAATCACACAAGATTCCAGAGAAAAATTTAAAATAAAATCTTGGACAATTAGATGATGATAGACACTTGGAAAATCTTCAATATATTCCGAAAAATCTAGAAATATGCACATACAACTCGTGTGTGCATATCCAAGAAGACAGGGAAAAGAGAAGGAGCCAGCCATGCACCCCTTGTTGCCTCAATGTTTTATAACAACAAGAAGACAAAACTAAGATTCTCTTGTAAACGGCATGAAAGTTGAAACTGTGACTTCATTCACAGAACTACCTGCTAATGATAGGTGACACACAGACAACATATTTAAGAAAAAATTCTCAGGGAAGATTTTCTGACCACTAAATCATACTGACCTAAGTGTGACCGAGAGGAAGTCAACTTAAAAATAAAAAGAGTAATAATAACAAAATGCCCTCTTTTGAAGTCAGTGTCTGAATAATTAAGTCAGGAAGGTCACTAAACAAGTAAGCAGAAATGAGAAACAGAGAAACAGCAAAACAAAATTTAGCAACAACCACAGATCCCTTCTGTGTGAGAGATCTAATACCAGAGTTGTTATAATCACTATCTAAAGCTTATTTTACAACAAAAATGCATGCAGCATGCAAAAAATAGAAAATATATAACAGCCTAGAAAAAAATAAGCCAACACAAAATGTCCCTTAGTAGGACCAGTGTTGTACTTAGTAGACAAAAATTACATATTAGCTTTATATGTATAAATATATTTAAAGAAATAAAAGAAATTATGGTTAAGTGATGTAAAGTAAGAATGACAATTAAAACTCATAAAATACATAAATAAATAAACAACTACATGGAAATTCATAGTGAGGTCAAAATGTAAAGAAATTAAAATTTTAAAAAATAATAGAAAATCTTATCCGTAGATTTGAGCTGAAAAAACAAAGGATCAGTGGACTTAAAGGTAGGTCTATACCAATTATCCATTCTAATTATAAAAGTAAAAAATAAAATAAGAAATATAAATAATACTTTACTAGATATAAGAACCTCTCAAAGGTAAAGATATATACCAAAGAGAATGAAAGAAGGAGAAAGAAGCAGAATTTAATTTGAGAAAGAATGAAAGTTATTAAATCCACGTTTCCAAGAAGCTAATTTACTCCAAGAAGAAAAAAACATAAAAGAAAAATAATCATAAAAGACCACATCCTAGTCAAGTCAACAAAAGTCGAAGACAGAAATTTGAATACACAGGAGAAAATGACATATCACATACAAGAAATCCTCAATAAAATTAACAGTGATTTCTCCTCAGAAACCGTGGACTTCAATAGATAGAGAAATGAGATCTTGGAAAGCTGAAAAAGTATTTTAATGAGAAATTAGAAATCCAGCAAAACATATTTTTAAAGTAATTAAAACATTTATAGATAAATGAAAACTGATAGCATTTGCTGCTAGCAGACTGTCTGTCCCAAAACTACTAAGACAGTTCTTCAGGCTAAAGTTAAAGGGAACTGGGCAATGACACATATTTACATGAAAAGACAAAGCACAATTAAATAAGGTAACTACACAGATTAATGTAGAAAATAGTAAAAACATATTTTGGTAAGACTTTAACTATATGATTTAAAAGAAAACTTCATTAAGAAATAATTTCAAATCTATGTTTCTTGTCTTATAATTTATAAAGACAAACAAGTGGCGTTTATTCCAGAAAATCAAGACCAGTTCACTATTTATAAACTAATCAGTGCAATATAGCACATGACGAGAATAAAAGAGAAAAATATAAAACCACTAAAAAGATGCAGAAAAACTATTTAACAAAATACAACACATGTTCATGATTAAAAACAAAATGTAAATAGAAGGGAAATTGAAAATCTGATATAGGGTAACTAAGAAAAACTCACAGATAGAATCATAATTAATGGAAGACTGGCTTGATGATTTTTTTCCTCTAAGGTCACAATCAAGACAAGTATGAATCTTCTTTCTTACTACTGCTATTGAATATTTTAATGGCACTTCTAGCCAATGAAATTAGATTATAAATTACAATAAAAACAATTCGGAGTATAAAAGAAAAAATAAACATTTTCTATTTGTTTTTGCAATGACTTTGTTCACAGAAAGTCCCAAATATTATTGAAAACTAATAAGTGAGCATAACAAGTTTACAAGGTACAAAATCAATGTGCAAAATCGAAATTATTTATGTATAAGCAATTGACAGCTTCAAAATTAAATTAGGAAGATTTTATTTACAATATCACAAAAATACTCACAAATACATTTAATAAAAGAAGTGCAAAATATGAGCATTGTAAACTATAAAATATCCTTGCTAGCAATTATAGAAGACCTAAATAATAAAAAGAAATCCTATGTTCATGAAAAGAAAAATTTATTGGTGTTAAAGTAGCAATAATTTCCAAATTACTCTATATATTCTAAACAATCCCTGTGCAAATCTGTAGAAATTGAGAAATCAATAACAATTTTATGAGACTTCAATTCCTCAAAATAGTCAAAACAATCTTCCATCACCAAAAAAGAAGGGAATTAAAGGTTTCACAATTACAGCTTTTAATACATACTGCAAGGATTAATTAATTATGATATTGTGGCACCAGAACAATTATCGACATAGACTAGTGGAGAGAACAGTCCAAAAATAAACCCTTAGATTTATGATCTATTGATTTTCACCATAAGTGTCAAGATGGTCTAATGTGGAACAAATAGCCCTTGCAAAAAAATGTTCTTGACAACTGGCGATCCACGTGCAAGAGAATAAACTGTAACTTTCTGCCATACACCATATAAGTATAATTGAAACTGAATCATTCACTTAATTTAAGACATGGATCTAAAACTCTTCATAAAATCCTAGGAATCCATCTTCACTACCTTATGTTCACTGCTTTCTGTTTCTTGCAGGTGAGGCAAAAAATGCAAGTGACAAAGAGATAAACAAATAAGCAATTTTAAGTGCATCAAAATTTAAAAAGTTTGTATTCTACAGGATCCTACCAACAAAGTTAAAAATCAAACATGTTCAAAGATGGGGAATATATTTGCAAATCATATATCTGATAAGATGTACACCTGTCATCTCATAACACTACCATAAAATACAAAAATATACACGTATTCAGGAAATGTAAATAATTCTTACAACTAAATAATGACAAATAAATAACCCTATTGAAGACCAAGAGAAAATTTCTAATACATAGTTATTTCTCCAAAGAGGAGATATATTAAAGAAACCAAAATGGCATGATACTATTTCAAACCCAAATAGGATGACTATTAGCACAAAGCCGATAATAAATATTGGTGACGATGTGGAGAAACAGGAACTCTCATTCATTGATTCATTGTTGGTAGTAATATAAGATTTGTCATTCTGTGCTTGACTTATTTCATTAAACATAACATTCTCCATTTTCATTCATGTTGTTGCAAGTGGTAGGGCTTCATTTTGTGTGTATGTATAATATTCCATTGTGTACAAGTACCATAATTTCTTCATTCATTAATTTATGGAAACAGGTTGATTTCAAATGTTCGATATACTGGATTGCTGTTCTTCATATATAAAACCAGCAGTGGGAAGCTGGATCATAAGGTAGTTCTATTTTTAGTTTATTGTAAAATATCCATACTGTTCCCCCTAGTGGTTGTACTAATGTACATTCCTGCCAACAATGTACTGCCAGAGTTTCCCTTTCTCCACTTCCTCACCAGCATTTATTTCATATGTTATTAACTATCTTTTTAACTGGGCTGAGATGACATCTTGTAGTGTTGATTTGCATTTCTTCTGATGACTCATGATGTTGAGTATTTTTTTTATACACCAGAAACACATCTTATGTGTTTTTTTTTGTTGTTTTGTTTTTTACATGCCCTTCTACCTCAAATAAGCTGAATGCCAACGTTAAGATATGTGGGGGAAAGAACTCTTTTGGAGAAGGCAACATCCTTATTTTGATCTTTGCTGCAGGACAAATTCCCTAAAACTGAATAATAATAAGTGGCCTTTGCCACTTAAAGCTTATTTCAGTTTTAACTCTTGTTCGAAATCTAAATGAGGTCACCTTTTCCAACCCTTCAAAACCATTACTCTGGATTTAATACTACTAATTTTGCATTAAGGTATCTCTTTCCTGTCATGTCTTCCTAAAAACAATACACAAAAACAATGCACGATATTATCCCTCATTTGAAGCCAACCCCCTACAGACTGCAGACTCAGTAGGCTCTTGATCTGCTTTTCTGTTATTGAAGAAATTGCCTTATCAAATGTTTACCATAATACAATATGTGTGACCATCCATTTTTTCAGATTATAATATCTGCTTTTTAGTATTGTCCCTGTAAGCCTGTACTACATGTCATATTAAGACAGTACATTTTTATTGTTACATTTTTAATTTTTCTTTTTTTAATTGCAGTTCGGCCAGAGTCAGGTTGGAACTCATGACCCTCGGTATATGGGGCTGGCGGCCTACTCACTGAGCCCCAGGCACCACCCTTGTTACATAACTTTTTATGGTTTTTATCTATTTGGTTATAAGTTCCTTCCAAGTTGTAGTTTGAGTTTGTGGCTTCTTTTTATTATGGTAACAATGGCTTTTAAAGAGCAAACATTCCTAATTTTGATAAATTGAATCTTAGATTATATATATTTTTTCTTTTTTTGAGGTTTTATATAAAAGCATGTTTGCCTACTCTGATGAAAAATATTTTTTCAACATGATTTTCATTTTGTGTTTTATAGTGCCTGGTTTCACATTAATGGTCTATAGTCGGTATCTAGTTAATTATTATATATAGTGGGTGGTAGAAAGGGAGGCTTCATTTTCTCATATGAATGTCCAATTATGTTAGGATAGTTTGTTAAAGATTCTGAACCAAATATCATTTTATATGTGTGTTTTCTTTCTAAAACCACTGCCTCAATTACTACGGCTTTATGTAAGAGTTGATATCAAGCATTGTGATTCCTCCAAACTTGTTCTTCTTTTTCATAAATTCATGGGATTTTTCTAATTCTTTCATCTTCCTATATAAATTTTGTTAAAAAAAATCCTTCTGTAATTTGATTGAAACTGAATTGAATAGTCAGATCACTTTAAGGAGAATAGACATTTTAAGGATATAGAGTCCACTAATGCACATAGTGCATCTCTCCATTTATTAATTGTTTTATAGTTTTATATATATTGATACTTTATATCTTTAACTGTGTTTATATTTAATTACTTCATGATATAGGTGCTGCTATAATGTACTTATATAAATTTTAATTACTGTCATTATTGCTACAAAGAAATTTACCTAAGGTGAAGAAATTCACTTTAGTTCTAATTTTAATAGAACCTTAGTATTTTTAATTCACCGTAGTTCTATTTTTTAATATTTTTTGAGATTATTATTGTATATAACCAGTTTTTGCACATAGAAATAGTGTTATGTTTTTTTCATTTAAAAAAATACATTTTCTGGCTGGGCGATGTGACTCACGCCTGTAATCCTAGAACTCTGGGTCTGGGAGGCAGAGACGGGTGTGGATTGCTTGAGCTCAGGAGTCCAAGATCAGCCTGAGCAAAAGCGAGACCCTGTCTCTACTAAAAACAGAAAAACTAGCTGGGCGTTATGGCAGGCACCTGTAGTCCCAGCTATGTGGAAATTGAGGTAAGAGGATTGCTCAAGCCCAAGAGTTTGAGGTTGCTGTGAGCTATGATAATGCCATGGAACTCTGTCCAGGGCAACAGAATGAGACTCTGTCTCAAAAAGAAAATAATAATAATAATGATATTTAGAACAAATAAAAATAAAAACATATTTCCCTTTTCTCATTAGAACATGACTTATTTCTCATCTATGCAGAACACTGAGTATGATAGTGCATATGAGTTTTATATTTTAGGTCTTTGATACATTTTGAGTTCATATTTGCATTTAGTATAAGATAAGGATCTAACTAGATGTTTTTTTTAAATTGTGGATAGCTAGTTTACCCACACTGTGAGACAATTGTATGTGATAAATAATTAATAAGTACGAACTCCTTCAACTATAACAAGACAGCTATTGAAATGTTGACAAAGGATTTGGATACCAATGGTGGGAAGGTAAAATAATGCCATCATTATGTGAAAAAGTATGACATTTCCTCAAAAAAAATCCAAAAGACCAGAATTACCATATGCTCCAACCATTCCAATCTGAGTACGCATACTTAGAGTAACTAGAAGTATGAACCCAGATATTTGTACATTTATGTTCATACCAGAATTATTCACTGTAGCCAAAAGAGGGGGGAATGCTGAGTGTTTACTTATGGATTAATGTATAAGAAAATGTGGTACATATACAGCAAAATATTATTATGTCTTAAAAAGGATGAATTTCAAAGACATTACACTAAGTGAAGTAAGACAGTCATAAAAGACCAATATTGCATGATTATATTGGTGTGAGGTATCTGTCTGGTTTACTCAAATTGATGGAGACAGAAAGTAGAATGGTGATTGCTGGGCAGAAAAGAATGGAGAGCTACATTTAATGGGGATAGAACTTTAGTTTGGCTAGAGGAGAAGAATTCTGGAGCTGCATGGTAGTTACGATCACACACCCATGTGAATGTATTTAACGCCACTGAATTGTACACTTAAAATGTTTAACATAGTAAATACGTGTCCTGTATATTTCAACACAGTAAAAGGGGGTTTGGTAGAAAATTGTGATTTTTCATCTTATCACATAACCTATGTCTTTCAAGCCATTTGCACTTATTGTCATTTTTTCTGTGGTTGCGTTAGAACATGCCATCTTGTTGTCCATTTTATCTTCATTCTGTTCACTTCTTATTTTTATTTTCGGCTTTCCTTTGTGTTGATGGAGCTTTAAAAAACTCCATTTTATCTCTCTATTGACTTATACTTCATAATTCCTTTAAATATGCTTTTAGTGGTTGCTGTGAGGTATGACAATAAGTTGGAGTCTATTTTCAAGTGATATTGCATCCTTTTACTAGTAGTATAAAAACCTTACCACTCTGTATTGTCAATTCTTCTCTCCCAACCTTTTTAAAATTGTTGTCATGAATTTTATTTTTACATATTCTATAAAAATCTAATATATCCTAATATTTTTGCTTTAGAAAATTAAATTTTAAAGCAATTAAACCAAAACACATTTATCTTATTTATTTTTATTTATCCTATTTCCAGTATTTTTTATTTTTTGTATAAAGCCAACTTACCTGGAGAACTTCTTTTAATATAGTCTTTTAGAAGAACATCTTTAAAAATAGTCGATTAATGGCAATGAATTCCTTTCTATAAATTTATCTGAAAACCATTTTATTTTCCTAAATTTAAAAAATAAATTTAGATTTTTTTATAATGATTAGTTTTAGTACAACATATTTCACTCCTTTGCATCGCCTCGGGCAAACTTTTAATACCAATCTTATCTTACAATGTTACTCTTACCAGAAGTAATAATATCTTTATTTTTATCCTCAGAAAAGTCCACTGTGTTTTAGCCTACTTGTGCCCAACATGTGTTGATAATAATGTTTATTCATCTGTAAGAAAACGCTTTTTAATTTTCTATTATTATATAGAAAACTTACTTTCTTAAAACAAAAAATACATGTTTAGTTCTGAATTTTACTTAATGCTGATCTAGATGGGGGCACCTAAACTCGGCAGATTTGGCTTATATTTGACTGGTAGAAAATGACCTCAGTCCCATCTGGAAGTTGTCTGTCCGTCTGTTAAGGCATTTCAGTTACCAACCCCAACCCCCAATATGCGCACACAATTTCTGATCTTCCCGAATAAGGCTTTATCTTGTTTATATGGTAGCCGTTTTTTCTTTTTGGAGGGTTGTTTTGTTTTTTCAGAGATGCTCTTCCACAGGAAGAAGCAATTTTTATTGCAGTAAGAACAAAAGTTTCAAGATTTCTTTAGTGTGGTTGTTAAAGCCAACATTTTGCGAGAATTGAGACGTATAGAATTGGTAAGACAAGAGACAAAGTGGAATTTCTTAGGGGCTTTCCGCATTTTCCTTTTGCTAACTAAACAAATGAATATGATAAACTTCTTTTTCTCCTTCTCCTTAAATTTGTGAAGTTGAAATCTCTTAAATACTTCTACCTATAAATGGGGGGATTCTACCTGCCTAAACAGTCATTTTAACTCATCATGCTGTTAATTGATGATAAAAATTACATTCTGATAGTTATTAGCAATGCAAAGAGATGAACTAAAATGTAAAGTGACTATTCCTCAATATTTGAAAAATCGGCATAGAATTATGCCTTTAAATTTAGATGTTAAATTAAGATCACTGAATTAAAAATGATTGTTGAATAGATTTTACTTCCAATTATCTTTTCTTTTTTTTAGGCACACTGATACATTACTTGCATGTAAAGGTAAGGCTGATATTTCAAAATTTGGCTAGAAGAATGCTTGTAAGCAGAGAGGTAATGTTTTAAATAAATAATCAAAATGGTATTTATTTCATTTACTGGATGACATTAGCAGAATGTTCTTTACTAGTTTTCTAATAATGTAAAATGTCTCTCCGTTCTCATAAACGTGCACCATTTTAACAATTGTGACAGAGTGACACTATATTTCAAAGACAGTTTGCCCTAAGCAAGAGTTCACATCTTTCCTGTAGTTTAAAACATTCAAAGCTTATCTCCAGAGGACATCTGCTACTGCTGTTGTGGTACATAAAAAACATTTGCCATAAAAAGGCAGGCAGTACACTAGCTAATTTCAAATGCATAAATGAGTGCCTAATCAAAAAAAATCAGTAAATATTCGAGAAAAAATGGACACCATAAAAGAGAGATAATCTCAACCACATAAAGAATTTACACCTGTAAAACAATTTTGAGCTCAATCAGATGAGAACTTCAAAATACTATATTAATATTCTGTATTATAGTAATTCTCTCATAGTGATTTTACTCTTGTAATTTCCTACATGATAGTTTCACAACATCTCTCTCTTCAATCTTCCTGCACATGGTTTTCATTCTCTGCTGATACTGTTAACTCTTTATGGTGAAAATGTTGAAATAGACTCTCATGCCAATTGCTCTCACTCAGCAGCGTTTGCACGGACATCCTTTGATGGAATTTTTCCTGTTACTTAGAAATGGACTTTGCAGGCTTGCATCTAAAGAGCATGTATCCACAGAACGGGAGAAAATTTCTATATGCCACACATCTAAAAGGGCTGATAACCAGAATCTACAATGAATTCTGTCTACCCTGAAAAAGTAGAGGGAAGAACAAATGTGAGTGACATAAATTCAAGCTGGAATGAAGACATAACCCAAGCCAAATCTGGACTGGGTCTTAATATTAGACTACGTTCAAATTCAGGAGGATGTGATAGCAGGGTGACTGGAAATACGCTTACGGAATCTCAGCAATCACCAGTTTCAGAGGATATCTCTAATCTTACTAAAATCTTATAAATACATACAATCCTTATAAAGTAGACAAAGAAATTTCCTGTGTGCTACAAGTTTTCCTAATTCAGGTTTCTCCACCTACACTAAAAATAAATACCCATTCCCCAGAAGGTAAGGAAATATGAGTTCAATGCCTACAACTAAAGAGAATTTAAATATAATTTGTCCTTCAATATCCATTCCCCTTTTCCTTAAAATATACCCTCTGATTTTTAATGTTGCATGTAAAACTAGAAAAAAAATTAAAACATCACAAGAATAACAAAATTTCTATAATTTCAAGCCCTCCATTCTACCTGCTGAGGTCAGGCACTCAAGTTTGGCAAAGAGGAACGTGCTGGGAACCCAGGCTCCTGAGCACCCCAGCACCCCCACATAGCATTGGCTGCTTACCTTGACTTTGTATTGTTCACATCTCAGTTAATAGTTAAACATAAGTCCTTTTTCTTCATAGTTAAACGTAAGTCTAATAAGTAAGAGAATAATTTAAAATGATTATATTTGTCTTTATTGAACCTAAAATGATTGATCTAAAATAAGTTTCTTTTTCTGTTACCCAATATAAGGGACATGTAAGAATGATCAGTGAGCTTGGAAAAAATACAGAGAAAATAATTTGTTTTCTGATTTATGTATTTATTTATACTTAGTATGACACTACAGAAAATAAGATTTTTTTTTTCACTTTCTGTTACAACACTTATGAGCTGTGAAGTTTGAGGTCAGTGCTAAAAATCTGTAAACTACCAATTGCCCTATCATAAGAGGTGTCAAAAACTCACCAAAAAGTTAGAAACTGCATTGTAAACACCCTCAATGTGTTTGTAGGTAAATTCCCTGGAGCATACAATTTCTAATTCTTTCTCTCTAATAAATAGATTAAGCTTTAGATATTTGTTCATATATATTTATTTTATGCATATTTTGTCTCCAGGGAATACATTGTAAGGAATAAACTGAAATCTTTCTTTAACCAAAACTTGGTACTGCCCTTCACCTTCCACGTTCTTTGAAAGTTTGTCTCTCATTTAATCTATTTTATGGCACCTTAGTGCCCTATAGGAGTCTTCCACTGTCCTATTTATCTTTTCTATGGAGAATTATTTTAAAGCCTAACCCTTTAATAGTGACTAAATATAGTAGAGGGCATGTATTAAGACACATTAAACAGACTTTCAGATATTTTGGTGTATAGAATGAACACATAACTATACATCTGATATGTTGTAGTGTGCAATTGTGTCCTCAAGCCTTTTTAGATTATTCATTAAAAGGTTGTTTTTAAAACAGGTCATTTTATATGGAATACATTTTGTTAAAATGCAGCATATGAATGTCTATTAAAATGTTTTCTCCTTGAAAATTATCAAATAAGGAGGTGGGGAAACATTAACTGGAAAAACCGATAAACACTTTCATAAGTACTCCAATAGACCTAATACTATGCTACCTCTTCAAAATAACAAAATCTTAAAAAGGAGATGGATAGGAAAAACTTTTTGGAACTGATGTAAGTTAAATCCATGTTACACTTTAACAACGAGGTTCAAGAGGCTATTGCACTAGAGCAGATGCATGTGTAATAATCATGATGCTTGAAAAATTCTAAAATTTTTTTAGAATTAGGGAAACAAATTCTAAAACACTTTTAGAATTAGGAAAAAAAATTCTTATATGCCTAGAACAAAGTATGCCTGGTATGCAATTGAACAAAACTAGAATTTTTTTAGAATTAGAAAAAAATTCTAAACGTTTTTTTAGAATTAGGAAAAAAATTATAAAACTTTTCTTAGAATCAGGAAAAAAATTCTTAGTATGCCTAGAAGAAAGTATGCCTGGTAAACAATGGAACAAAACTTGCAGCTGGAGACAAAAATCAGTTATCATCTTTTGAATTGATTCCTTGATTTAAGAAGTATGAATTTTAGCCCCATAACTCTTTGAGAAGGAAAATAATACAGTCAGATTTACACTTGGAAACACTACTTTGACAACATAGGAAGAACAGTTAGAGACACCAATACATCTAGAGTTAAAATCAGAATACTAACTAAATTAACGGTGGCAGGAAGTCATGGAAGTCAAATAAATGCAAAAATTGTGAAATATAGATGACATTGTAATTGACAAGATAAGGAAATAATATCAAAGACTGTTAGTTTGAGTGTTTGTGTGAGAACATAGTATTGTTTGGTGTTTTTTTTTTTTTTTTTTTTTTTTTTTTTTTTGTTATTGTATAACTTTGTCACAGTTTGTGGGT
>CAUYRH010007530.1:0-14842 GCA_963574655.1 Perodicticus potto
TTTTCCTCCATTGCGCTGATCCTAGTTGCTATCCAGACTCTGAATTCAACTTCTGACATGTCAGCCATTTGCTTATGCAAGGGATCTTGTGCTTCATCTACCTTGTCATTCCTTGGGGAAGTTGACCTACTCTGGTTATTCATATTGCCAGAGTTTTTCTGTTGATTCTGCCTCCTGATTATTTTTCACTGTTGCCTATGACCATCCTCAGAGTTGGGGAGGTGTCTCTCCCAGATCAGACCCTGGCAGAATCACTCTGTTTTTACTGGATCTTTGTAGGGAGTGATCCTGTGTTTCTAATGATTTCTCAAACCTTGCAGGGTGGAGAGCTTAAATCCTCCTTAGCCTACTTAGGAGACACTTTAAATTGTTAACTTGGGCTAGGCAGAAGTTTTCCCAGGAAAGCGCTGTGGCTGGGATCACTCCTTGAGTGGCTATCCACTTACCCCATGTGCCAAAACCAATCTCACCCTATGCCCCTGAGGGCTAAGGCTACGAGGCGTCTCAGTCCCTGCCTTTAATCTGCTCAGTCACTAGATTACTGGCTCCCACCTGATGCCTGTTCTGCGACCCTGAGGGAGGAGCTTGCCAGCCCAGTTCTCCCACAATGGCTCCACACAGCCCACCACCAAATACTGGCAGCTCCGTCTGGCTCAGTGGCCCAGTCTGGGGCCCTAGGCAACACTCAAAACCCCCCACACTCCTGCTCAATTCTCCCAAGGCAGTTCAACCGAGTGCCAAGTCCAAAAGAAACCCAAACAGCTCAGAGGCAAGGCTTTTCCAGCCTGCAGTCCCACTGTTGCCCCACCCACAGCCGCCAACAGGATCAGACCGAACGAACAGACGCAACCACTTGCCCAGTCTCTGCTGCTTTTGCCTTCCTCAGAGTGTCCAGAAGCCTCACGCTGTCTCCCTGTGTCCCCAAGGGGAAGTTCCTGGGTAGATCCCACCTGCCAGAGATGCCTGAAGTCCTCTCTCCCCAGTCTCATGGTGCCCAGCCGCAAGGAAGCTTTTACTCGGCTGCCATCTTGCTCCGCCCCCCCCCCCAGAGAAAGTATCCATAAAACAAGTCTTAAAAAATTCAGAAACATTGAAATCAAACCAAGTATTTTCTCTGATAACAATGGAATAAAACCAGAAATCAATAGCAAAAAGAATTTTGAAAATAAATAAACATGTGGAAATTAAACAATATGCTCCTGAATGATTAGTGAGCCAAGGCTGAGAGGAGAAAATTAAAAAAATTCTTAAAACAAATGAAAATGAAAAACTACATACCAAAAGCAGTACTAAGAGGAAAATTTATAATAATAAGTGCCTACATCAAGAAAGCAGAAAGATGTCAAATAAATAACACAGCAATGCATTTTAAGAACTAGAAAAATAAGAGGAAACCAAACCCCAAATTATTAGAAGAAATTATAAAGATCAGAGCAAGAAATAAATGAAATTGAAATAAAACAATACAAAAGATCAATAAAATCAAAAGTTAGTTTCTTGAAAAGATAGATAAAATGGGCAAAAAATTGGCCAGATTAACTAAGGAAAAAAAGAGAGTCATCTCAAATAAATAACAACAGAGAGGAAAAAGAGGCATTAAGTTCAATGGCTCATTACAGATTACAACAAGCAACTGTATGCTAATAAATTGGAAAACCTAAAAGGAATGGATAGATTCCTATGCACATAAAACCTACCAAGATTGAATGAGAAAGAAATCCAAACCTAAATAAACAGATAACAAGTAACAAGATAGAAACATTAATAAAATGTATACCATGAAAGAAAAACTTAAGACCTAATTGCTTCACTGCTGAATTCTGCCAAACATTCAAAAAAGAACTAATACTAATCTTATTCAAACTATTCCAAAACTTTGGGACAGAGGGAATACTTCCTAACTCATTCTAAAAGGCCACTATTACCTTGATATCACCGAAATCATACAAAGACACAAACAAAAAGAAAACTAAAGGCCAATATCTCTGACGAACATAGATACAAATATGTTTAACAAAATACTAGCAAACAGAGTTCAATAATGCACTAAAAAGATTACTCCTCATGATCAAGTGAGATTAATCCTTGGCAAGAATGATTCAACATATATCAATCCAGGTGCTACACCACATCAAGAGAGCTAAGGACAAAACCATATGATTATTTCATCTTATGCTGAAAGAGCATTTGACAAAAACATCCATTCCTGATAAAATCCAAAAAAAAAAAGGGGGTATAGAAGAAACACGCCTCAACACAATAATAGTCATATGTCACAGATGCACAGGTAGTCTCACACTGAATAGGGAAAAATACAAAGCCTTTCCTTTAAGATCTGTGACAATGATGCCCAGTATCATCACATGTAGTTCTAAAAATTCTAGCTAGAGCTATTAGGCAAGAGAAATAATGAAATGGAATCCAACTAGAAGGGAAGAAGCCAAATTCCTTGTTTGCAGAAGATCGGATATTACATATAAAGAAACCTAAAGACTCCATTAAAAACCTATTAGAAGGGTCAGGAAAAAACTTCTAAATACGGATCAAAATTGTTTTCACATAGTAAATGAGAAAATATCATGAATGTTATATCAATCAGGTTGATAAAAATACCTCTGATTGTATGTGAAGCCCACACACTGTACTCCATGACTGAATTATTGTACACAGCTATGACTCAATAAAAAATAATTTAAAAAAAAACCTATTAGAATTGGTAAACAATTTAATAAAGAATTTCAGGATACACAAAATTGGAATACACAAATCAATAGTATTTCTGTATGCTAATGGTAAACAACATGAAAAAGCAACCAAAAAAATTTCATTTACAATTTTATTTACAATAGCTACAAAGAATGAAATACCTAAAAATAAAGTTAACCAATGAAGTGAAAAATGTCTAGAATGAAAAGCAAAAAACGTTGAAGGAAATTGAAGAGGACATATACACACAAAAAAAATGGAGAAATATTCCATGGTCATGGATTGGAAAAAGAAATATTGTTAAAATGGCCACATTCCCCAAAGCAATTTACAGATTCAATATAATGTCCATCAAAATATCAGGAACATTATTCGCAGAACCAGAAAAATTATGCTAAAATTTATACGGAACTACAAAAGACCCAGAAGAGCCATCCTGAGTAAAAAGAACAAAACCTGAGAAATCACATTACCTGACTTGAAATTATGCTACAGAACTGTAGTAACCCAAACAGTATTGTAATGGCATAAAAACAGACATATAGACAAGTAGACCAGAAAAGAGAACCCAGGTATAAATTCACACACCTATAGTGAACTCATTTTCATCCACGTGCCAAGAATATACAATGGGGAAAAGACAGACTCTTCAATAAATGGTGCTGGGAAAACTAATTTTCATATGCAGAAGAATGAAACCAGACCCTTCTATTGCTCACCAAATACAAAATCAAATCAAAATGGATTAAAGACTTGAATGGGACCTAAAACTATTAAATTACTAAAAGAAAACACTGGGAATGCTCCAGGACATTGGTCTGGGCAATGACTCCTTGAGAAATATCCCATAAGCACAAAAAAAAAACAAGGAAAAACTGGACAAATGAGATGATATCAAGCTAAATTCTTCTACACAACAAAGGAAACAATAGATAAAGTGAAGTGAAAATCCACAGCATGGGAGAAGATATTTGCAAACTATCCATCCAATAAAGGATTAATAATTAAAATACATAAAGAGCTCAAGCACTGCAACAGAAAAAAATAAATAATTTGATTTGAAAATGGGCAAAAGATCTGAACAGACTTTCTCAAAAGAAGACAAACAAATGCCTAAGTAAGTGGAAATGTTTGACATCATTAATCATCAGAGATATGCAAATCAAAGCTACCATGAGGTTATCATCTGACTCCAGTTAAAATGGCTTTTATCAAATAGACAGGCAAAAACAAATACTGGTGAAGACGTGGAGAAGGGGGAACCCTCATATGCTGTTGGTGAGAATGTAAATTAGCACAACCCCTATGGAAAATAGTAAAAGAGATTCCTCAAAAACCACCGTATGACCCAGCAATACTACTGCTAGTTATGGCCAAAAGAAAGGAAATTGGTAAATATCAAAAGTTGTCTTCATTCCCATGTTTATTGCAGCACTATTTATGATAGCCAAGATTTGGAATCAACCAAAGTGTCCTTCAATGGATGAAAAGATAACATGTGGTACATATACATAATTGAATATTATTCAGCCAAAAAAGGAATGAAATTTTATCATTTGCAATGACATGGGTGAAACTGGAGAACATTATGTTAAGTGAAATAAATCAACCACAGAAAAACAAATCTCACATATTCTCACTCATATGTGGGAACCAAATATTAAAAGCAATTAATCTCATGGAGACCAAGAGTAGAATGATGGTTACTAAAGTCTGAGAGGGGTAGCAGGGATGTGGGGGATGAAGTGGGGATGGTTAATGGGGGAAAAAAATAAGGTAGATAGCTAGAATGAAGAATATTTGGTAGCCCAACAAAGTGACTACAGACCACAATAAATTATGATATACTTAAAACTAACTAAAAGAGTAGAATTAGAATATTCCTAACACAATGAAATGTTAAGATAGATATCCTAATTACTCTAACTTTCTCTAGAGGATGTTCATTAAGTTGAGTAGTCTTGTACAATTGTATTTAGTTCATAAATATCTCCAGAAAGCTTTTGATGTTTCAGGTACTGTGTTATGTATTGAGAATACAACTCTGGAAAACACAGGCATCAGCTCTGCCTCCATGATACATATAGCCTAATGAGATAATAAAATATTAAACAAACATTAACTATAAATGTGTTGAGAAATATGAAATGAAGCATGGCAGCATGACTACAGTTGAACTGGATAGAAACTCAAACTGGTAAAGTAAGAAGAAACAATTTATTGACTCAGGAAACAAAAAATGTTGGATGTTGACCTAGAGCATGAATCACTAGTGTATCTAGATTCTTGAACAATATCTTTACCTTCCACTCGTCATTTTGTGTGTGTGTGTGGGGGGGTTATTGTTCATTATACTCTTTAGTGTGAAAATGATGATATTACAAGGCAACTCTCAGCTTAAATGGTTCATAGAAACCATGACCTCCAAAAGAAATAAATTATTTCTCCAATAATGCCTTTATCACTGATTGGAAAGGACACTGATTTCTTCTAGTTAGGCTATGTGAACATCCATAGTTAAGACTTTAGGTCAGGGAATGGAATGCTGTGATTGACTATCCATGGTCCCAGGCCTATGCATATGCTGGGAATGTTTGGGTCCCCATTTCAATCATAGAGAAGGTAGAGTCAGCTCTCAAGAGGGAGTTTCATAAAGCAGATGAAAAAGTAAAGAAGTCCACTAAAGAAAAACAAATTTAAGTATTAAAGTATTTTTTTTCTTTGTGCATATCTTGGGCTCTTATAATGAGGGGGAGAATAGTTGTGATGGTCTGTTCTTTCAGCAAAGAGTCCTGGATCTGTTTCAAATTCTTGCTCTGCCACTTTGTCACTTTGAAATTTAGGTTTTTTCATGTGTCAGTGCAGATTATATAAGTATACACGGCTTAGCAGTGCCCTTTCATCATGGATTTGCAATTACATTGATCTTTCAGCACAGAAGATCCTAGTGTAAGTCCCTGGCCCAAAAACAGTGGTGTATGTGGCACGAAAAGCTAATATTTATTTTGTTTGCCTGCCTAGCTCTATCTTTCTAGCATTAACTTCAAGTTTTTCCAGGATAACAGACTTTAAGTTATCAGCAAATTGGTTCCTAAGGAAACAGCATGAGGTGTTTGGTTGGCTGTATGGCAACTCTCATCTGTAGAGGTGAGATATATGTATGTCGTATTTATGTAAATGGAATAATTCTAAAGAATGTTTTGGAGATAAATATATAAATCGATGCCTTGCCCACCTGTCCCTCCCAAAACCATCATGGAATGTATCTCCATGAAGTTTGCCAAGTACACTAGAGCTTTGATTTTCAAGAACACACTCTCATATTTTAAACAGGGTCTGCTGTAGTAGTTCCTAACTCATAGGGTTGATGGAACAAGGAAATTACTTAGCCCAGTTGAAGTGATAGCTTAGCACCCTGGGTGGTACAGAATAAGTTCTACATCACGTGGTTATTATTCATTTGCAATAAGGGTTTATTGACCACTTAACACTGCTTAAACCACTTACACAAATGACATTTATGAAGTACGTGAAATAATTTTAGGGTTGGGAGACTCTATAAAGGGATCTAAAGAGATACATACCTGAGATTAAGTCATTGAGTCTATAAAACTCCCACCACCCAAAGAAATAAATGCAAAACACACACACAAAAATCAAGAAACAAATGAGTCACATTTTTAAAAAATTCAAGGAAAGCTGACCGAGTTATACATATTACTAATTTTGAAAAATCATTGTCTAATTTAATTCTTATCTTGCAAAAGAACTGGGATGATTCTGAATAAGATTGATAATTCTTATATATTGATCTTAATTTCAGCCACTAAAGTTGAAATTTGATTTAACTGAGTATTAGACCTGTTGCACACAATGAATGATCTTGTTCCAAAGGAACTTGTCTACAATCTTGATTTTTATTTTTTTATAAGATAGGTTATTTCATGAGATTTTCCTGCTACTCTGGCAAGGATGACAAATTTCAGCCACTTCTTTCTGGATAGGACAACTCCAAGCCTCAAAGAAAGGAACCAAATTATTCCGCACTTTTTTCAGAGAACTTCTTCATCCACAGATTTATCTTGCCAGTGTTGTCGTTGGGGATGCCAGAGAGGGTCCAGTACTCGCAAAGACCTGGGTGAATGGCTGCCACCTGGAGGCCTCCTGCAATTGGAAAGAGAAAGAAGAGGCAGAATGAGTGGCACCTGTATAAAAGTCCCTGCCCTCCCAACACACACTTAAAATGGCACAGTGATGCTAAGTTAAAAGGCACCTTTTAATATTAATTTAATTCTCATCTGTAACTCTTCATCTCTATTCTCAAATATGGCCATTCCAGTGCCTTGCACCCGTATCATTCTGCCTCAGGCTGCTCTCAAAGGGAGAATTGGTGTTTGCACATTACTTGATCCATGGTAGGTTATCAATATATAGGAGATACTTTTGATATTATTTCTCTCACTTCTAAACTTGATGAATGGGCAAGTGTGAAAGAAAAATTGATACTTCGTGGGTAGGGCTAGTGTGGACTCAGACATCTGTTGTGTGAATGTTTCTTGTGTGGGCAGATTTAATAATGTTGAGGCTGTGATGAAATGTCAGAGAATAAGGAGGCTGAAAGTTTGCTTAGGCAAACAGCAGCTTTATTTCTTCCACCAAAGCTTATATAGGCACATAGCTTAATCAAGAAACATATGACTTAAACCCGGCCCCAGCCCTCTTACTGCCTGGCACTTAGGGGCTTATGGATAAATTGGATTAACTGATAACCACTTTACTAACATTATGTGAAGCTATCCTTATGGGCTAAGGTTTAACTGGCTTATCTGATAACTACTTTACTAAAGTTATTCTTATGCTAAGTAATCAAAAACAAAACCACAAAACAAGGTTCTGGGGAAATCAGTGGTTTAAATGTTTGATCCTTTAACAGACTACTTGGAGGCAGTTTTATCTTTAGGGAGTAGTCTGGAAAATCCTGAGATATACAGGTATCTGCTTGCAGACCTGCCTCCATGAAGCTCTGCCCTAAATCACTTTTACATGATTAGGTGCTAAGCCACATATGGAGTTTTATCCAGGATTTTTCCTTTCTACCTCACAAAAGACTTTAAACTTGCCTACACAAAATGAAACCATTTAAAGGTTTACTTATAGGCTTTTCACCTATAGACATCAAAGAGAAACTGGTTCTCAGAGTCAGGACTCTAAAGGCTCTAGGATGTGGATAGCCAAGATTTTGGAGCTTTAGGTGACTAATTGGGACAGATTCCTGGCTCACCATTTAGTAAGCTATGACCCCGAGGCAATACAACCTCAAAGATAAGTTAAAGAATAGTATTTCAACAAGCCTAGCCATCATTTCTTCATGGTTGCTTAGCTGTGATCACAGCTTGGGCCAGTAGGAAATGTCTAATTCTTGTTGTAAAATATTCAAGGTAGGCTTTCTAAAGAAGCCATCAAATGAAATGAATTTAAAAAGATAAAGAGGAGTTTCCTATTCTGTAAAGAAGGGAGAAGGAGTGGTGTTTGCAACTGCACAGAAACATGAGCCATGGTAAAGTGTTTTGAAAACTATAATCAGTTTGAATTTGCTGGAAGATGAGAAAAAAGATGGAAACTTGGAACCTGAGGCAAGAAGGTAAGAAGATCATGAAGCATTTGTCACTCTATTTGAAGGCAACAGGGAGAAACTGAAACTGGGTTTTAAGCTGAAATTTATGGCTTACCTAGTAGCATTATGGAAGATAAGTCAGTTGGGATCATGGCTAGAAGTGGGAAGACTAGTGAGGCAGCAATTGGAATAGTCCAGGTGAGGGGCTGGGGACTGAATTTTGACCAAGGTGATGGGAATAAAGGTGAGGAGTTGGGGAGGTAGCTGCCTTGTCTGGACCTGAGTCTCTAACCCCAGAGCAATGGACATCTGCACAGGTAGTGATAAAGGGAGTCGGTCTCCAGGGCTTTGAATTGATGTTGGATGTTAAGCTTCTGACTGACATTATGACTGTCTCACGTAGAAATTCACAGATTACGTAATAAAGACATTAGTACAGTTCAAAACTTATTTCAGACTCTTAGGAATTATGAAGACAGAGCAGAAATCCAGGGACAGTGTGCCATAGTGCCAAAAGCATGGGGGGAAGGGTGTCCAACTAGACGCCAAACTCTAGGAGTCAGAACACTGAGGTTAAGTCCTAGGTCTGTCTCTTTTTAGTTACTTTTGAGGTCAACTGCAAACTGCTTTTGCCCTTTAACCTCAAGTTCCTGAATCTGTAAAAGAGAGGATCATGATAATACTTCCTCAAGAAAATGGAAGAGAAGGTTTTAGAAAAACTATAAAACACTGTGCACATGACTTATTTTATAATGAAACCAGAACTCACCCACATTTGGGGTTTGAGTAGGAAGTGGCTATTATGAGAAATTTAGTACCACTTCATCCCCCCTACAATAAGTCCTCATTATTCATTGTTAGAGTAAGGGGATGGTCACCATCTTCTGGGCTAGAACAATGTCTCAGGAGAAACCATTTGTATTTGGCAAAGCTGAGATTCTACCACAGGATTTTCCTACCAGAGCTATGGTATTACAGTATACTTTTCACAGTCATTCCTTTCACTTTCATTTATTTACACAAAGTTCTCTGGTGGAGGAGAGGAGAGGATGTATTTCATTATCTCTGCATTATCTAATTTTAGTTATGTAAAGCCTGGGCAAAAGAGAGACACCACTATGCAGTCTGGTTTTCCATATCCAGGGAAGGCAATGAACTCCCATTGCTGGTGGAGGGGTGCATTTCTGAGTTGGAGGGTTCCTGGGAAACAAGTATCATAAGAATGGAAAGGCAAATATCCAATGTACTGAATACTAATATGAAGCCAGTAGATGATCTATACATGCCCACACAAGAGAAAAACTCAATCTAATTCAACATGTGGGAGGGGCAAGGAGGGAGTAAGGCAGAGGGGAGAAGAGAGTGAGATTGATGTTCTCCCAATTAATGAGCACCATGTGAGATTATATGGAACAGCTCCTGGAGATAGGACACAACTATAAGACAGACTATACCCAAGTGCAAACATTGTAACCTAATAATTTGCACCCTCAAATTAACCTGAAATAAAGGAAAAACAACAACAACAACACACTGTATAGCTGAGAGAAGACTGACGGGATGGTCATATGAATGGAAATATCATTTGTAAGGATGTTTTGGGATTGTGTATTCAGCTTGTATTCTTCAAAGTGAAGCACACAGCTCTTTGGGGTCCAATCTCTGTAAACCCAACAAAACATATTTTGCCTGCATGCTGTACTAGAGTTCTGACAATTTGTTTGTAATCATTGTGAGTGACCTTGCATAGCTTGGTTTTCCAAAGTGAGGCAAGTTGTTTTGGACCTTAATTGCTAAATCTCTATCTAAGTTTAGTTATTTTAATCACAGAGAACTAGTTGTCTTAGGACTATTAAGGGACCAGGAATAAAAGGAATGGTTTTGTTGCAATTGTTTCACTCTTTTTTCCCACATTTAACCATCAACAAAAAGGATTTCCTTTCTTCAGGTTATCCTTGAGGAAAGAATAAAAAATTCAAGCAGTTTTCATGAATTTGTTAGAAGATTGAAAAAAATTAGGAGTTATTCTTATTGAATTCTAAGATAGAAATGATTCCTCAACCTGCTCCATGGAGGTTGGCTTTGGGTTTAGCCCACTGTTATGAAGTGAGATGACATTTGAAGTGGTAACTGGGAAGGTGTAGCTCAGATTAAGGTCTTGGTTATTCCCCAAGGTAACAACATTTTTCTCTCCATCGCTCTGTGGTGCCTTCTTTGTTCTCTAATTTCTGGCCTGAGAGATAGTTCATAATTTCAATTATCCTTTTCACCCTGATTCCATATTTTTAAATATACACTTAGAATTTTTAAATAATGCTCTCTCCTTTCATTGTTTAGGAGTATATAAAAGTGACATTGAGATTTTTATGAAAAAAATATATATCTTTCCTAAACAAAATATGAATCAATACAAAGACTTGTTTGTACAAACCGTATGATCTTCTGTAAGCTGTGTGTGGGCACCAACTTTTTCCTACTTGTAGAAGAAAACTGTCAAGATGGGGAGGAGGCAAGATGGCTGAATGAAGCCAGCTTTCCACAGATCCCATCCAAAAGGAGAGTTAAAGGATAGAAGTTTAGCAAGTAAGCTGATGGTTTGAAGCTGAGCCAAGAGAGAAAGTTGAAGAGTGCACATCACCCCTGCTGAGGTGAGCTATGACTCCAAGGAAACAAACAATAGGTATAAAATCCGTTGCCAAGCAAATAGGAGTACCCTCTACCCTGAGAACAGCTCATAGTATACTTCCTACAAACAAGAGAACAGAGTTCACGTCCTCTCCTATTTTATCCCATGAGAGAGACTCTAAAAACAAGAACTTCTTCCCCAGAGAGGACCCACTAGTGTGCCATGGCACTCTCCCACTAGCATAAAACTGAACATAGACTATACCCACAATTCTGAACTCCCAGCACTCCTCTCCACTCTCACCCTGTGGTCTGGAAGCCTGTCCTCCATGAAGTCCAGGCTCTTGGGTATTTTCTTGATAGGTATGGATGGGGCTTGGGCTGTTGCAGGTCTGTGCTGGTTCTGTGGCACAGGTGTGGAATGGGGACTGTGAAGTGAGGGGGCCATATGGGAGAGGGAGAAGTGGTGTGTGGCAGCACAGTGCAGCAGAGGCAGCCGTGGGAACAATAGGGCTCACTCCCCTGGGGATATTTTGGAGAGATACTTCCCCCCTCTTTTAGCAACAGGAGGAACATGGGCCTCTACTCCAGTGGCAGTGCCACTGGCAGAATGGATCTGGGATGGAAATGCAGGCCCCATGAGTGGTATGACTGAGGTGGTACCTGCCTGGGCAAGGTGAATAGAATCCATATGTGTGCAGAGGTGGGATATTCCCAGGGTGGGGCTGAGTCAGAATTGCTGCTTTTTTGAGCCCAAGATGCAACTGGCCCCCAAGGGAGCATAGTTGGGGCAAAAGTAGGCAAGGCAGCAGCACCAGCTCAGGGAAGGGCAGGAACTGAGAGCTATTTGTGATCTCTAACTGTGCCTGCCCCAACACAGAGTGCAGTGAAGACTGAAACACCAGCTCCATGAGAATTGGTGTAGTGGCGAGGGCTGAGTCGCAGTTTCTGTGAACTCAAACAGCAACTGGCCCACAGGGGAATATAGCTGGGAGAGAAATGCAAATTCTGCAAGAATATAAATGGCAGCAACATCAATCTGGGGCAGAGCTGAAACTGAGTGAAACTCATCAGCTTCAATTAAGCACCCAAGGTTGTCAGACTTCAGCTTCCCTTGCTTGCTGGCAGAGTGTGGTGGTCTGGCTAAGGAGACATAGATCAGGCAGGTGTAAACCCCTGGAGCATTTGCTCATTGGAGGGAACTGGGTCACAGCCCTGTGGGGTTACCAGTACTTGTGTGTGACAGAGGTGCAAAGTGGGGAAGGAAGCATCAACCTTCCTGGACTACTTCATTTTCCAGGTGGGCACTTCTGACTCCACAGAGCACCGGAGTGAGTCATACTCAAGCTGCCAGTAGACTCCTGCTATCTAGTTTCTGGAGACCTTTTGAACTCTCCCACTTTTGACTGGGTGCTAATTGGGAAAATTGATTTGGAACTTTTGAACTGGGCCAATCACCTGAGGACCAACCAAGGTAGTACCCTGGTTGTGTTGTTGTGGGAAGGTTTGATTTTCCTTTTCCAGTTGTTGCCTGTGAGGGGTGGGGTGTCTTAGTTGCTGGTATTTCTCAACAGTTGAGACTTCAACACAGTTAGTGATTCACCAGGGTAGGACTGAGACCAGCTGAAAACAAGACAGAGCCACTTAGCCCCCACCATGCCAAGCAGCTCCCCAGTGTCTCAGGCCATAGTACTGTATGGGTCCTTTGCAAAACTGTAGGGAAAAAGCTGCAGTCACCAGACCCAGGTCTTGGGTAAAGGGCTGGTTAATCACTACTCCAGAAGCCTCCATCCCAATTTCACCTTATCTGCTCATCTAGCCAAATAGAGAAAAATAATCATGGGGCAGAATCAGTGGAAAAACCCCAGCAACATGAATAATTAGAGTAGATCAACTCCCCTAAGGAATGACAAGGTAGACAACCAGAAGATCCCATTCATAAACAAATGGCTGAGATGTCAGAAAAGGGAATTCAGAATTTGGATTGCAAACAAGATTAATAGAATGGAAGTAAAGTTGGAGTTAGAAATTCAAGGACCATTTCAAAAGTTGTCTCAAGAATTTGATGAATTCAAAGACAAAATCACCAAAGCTTTTCACACATTGAGGCAAGAACTTGCAGCCCTCAAAGATCTGAAAAATACAGTAGAATTCCTCAGTAACAGAATGAAGCAGGCAGAAGAAAGGACTTCAGATATTGAACACAAAGCTTTTGAATGCTCTCAAAAGTTCAAAGAGGAAGAGAAGTGGAGAGCAAAAAAGGATCATTGTCTCAGAGAGGTCTGGGATAATTTGAAGAAAACTAATATTTACCTTACAGGAATTCCTGAAGGTGATGAGGTTGCTTTGAAAGGCCCAGATGCTCTACTCAAAGAGATAATGGAAGATAATTTCACAAACATGGCAAGAGATTCTGAAATTCAGACAGCAGTTTCAGAACCCTAGCAGAACTCATCCCAAATAAAGCATCTCCTAGACACATTACAATTAACTTCTCCAAAGTTCATACAAAGGAGAAAATTCTGCAGGCAGCCAGACATAAGAAAACCATAACCTTCAAGGGGAAGAATATTAAAATGACTGCAGATCTCTCTGCTGGAACTTTTCAAGCTAGAAGAGGGTGGTGATTTTAATCTTCCAAAACAAAATAACTTTCAACCCAGAATCCTGTATCCAGCAAAACTAAGTTTCATTTATGATGGAGAAATTAAATACTTTAATGACATTCACATGTTAAAGAAATTTGCCATCACTAAACCAGCTCTACAGGGTATTCTCAGACCTATCCTCCATAATGACCAGTGCAATACTCCACCACAAAAGTAAACTCACTCAGAAACCTTTGACCAAATTCCAACTTCCACAGTGGCAAAAGGATTAAAAATGTCCACCAGACTTTCAAAAAACTCCATACCCAAAATTCTACCAGGCTTATCAATATACTCAATTAACATGAAGGGCTTAAATTGTCCTCTAAAGAGGCACAGGTTGGCTACAAAAACTCAGGCCAGATATCTGCTGCATAAAAGAATCTCATCTTACCTTAAAAGATAAATATAGATTCAGGGTGAAGGGATGGTCATCAATATTTGAGGCAAATGGAAAGCAGAAATGTTGCAATTTTATTTGCAGACACAATAGGCTTTAAATCAACAAAAGAAAGGAAAGATAAGGATGATCACTTCATACTTGTTAAGGGTAACACTCAACATGATGAGATTTCAATTATTAACATTTAGGCACCCAACCAGAATGCACCTCAATTTATCAGATAGACTCTAACACACACGAGCAACTTGATTTCTTCCAGCACCATAATAGTCAGAGATTTTAACACCCCTTTGGCACTAATGGATAGATCTTACAATAAGAAACTCAGGAAAAAAATTTTAGACTTAAACTGAACCATTCAATAATTGGATTTAAGAGACATCTACAGAACATTTCATCCTAACAAAAATGAGTACACATTCTTCTCATCAGACCATGGAACATCCTTCAAAATTGATCACATCTTAGGTGACAAGTGTAACCTCAGCAAATTTAAAAGAATAGAAACTATCCCTTGTATCTTCTTGGAACATAATTGAATAAAATTGGAACTCAATAAAAACAGGAATCTGCATATTCATACAAAAACATGGAAACTAAATAACCTTATACTGAATGATAGCTGGGTCACAGGCAAGATTAAGAAGGAAATTACCAAATTTTTGGAACAAAAAGATAATGAAGACACGAATTACCAGAACCTCTAGGATACCACAAAGACACTCCTAAGAGGGAAATTTATAGCATTGCAAGCCTTCCTCAAGAGAATGGAAAGAGAGGAAATTAACAACTTAATAAGACATCTCAAGCATTTGGAAAAGGAAGGAAATTCCAATCCCAAACCCA
>CAUYRH010007531.1:0-50271 GCA_963574655.1 Perodicticus potto
AACTAATACATTCCTTTTGGAAAGATGTTTGGAAATCACTTAGGGATTTAAAAATAGACCTGCCATTCGATCCTGCAATTCCTCTACTAGGTAATATCCAAAAGACCAAAAATCACTTTATAATAAAGATATTTGCACCAGAATGTTTATTGAAGCCCAATTCATAATTGCTAAGTCATAGAAGAAGTCCAAGTGCCCATTGACCCATGAATGGATTAATAAATTGTGGTATATGTACACCATGGAATATTATGCAGCCTTAAAAAAGATGGAGGCTTTACCTCTTTCATGTTTACAAGGATGGAGCTGAACATATTCTTCTTAGCAAGGTATCTCAAGAATGGAACAAAAAGTATCCAATGTACTCAGCCCTACTATGAAACCAATTTATAAACACCCACACTTCCATATGAATGCTGTAACGCAACTACAGCCCAAGATGAAGGGGCAAGAAGAGGGGGAGGGGAGGAATGGGAAAAGATGGGTGGAGGGAGGGTAATCGGTGGGACCACGCTTATTGTGCATTTTACAAGGGTACATGTTAAATCTACTGAGTGTAGAATATAAATGTCTTAACACAATAACTAAGAAAATGCGGTGAAGGCTATGTTAACCAGTTTGATGAAAGTATTTCAAATTGTATATAAAACCAGCACATCGTAATCCATAATTGCATTCATGTACACAGCTATGATTTAATAAAAAATAAAATAAAAATGAAATAAATTTGGAGGTGGAAGACAAAAAATAAAAATAATAATAGTGGAACAATCTGAGTCTCCTATGATGGCTATACAATCACTTACAAAGTATTCTTACCAAAATGTTTCACCTGAAGCTGTGGAAGCTTTACATATAAATTTCAGTTTTCTAGAAATACAGGGACCAGAGCAACAAGTAACATAACATGAGGAGGAAAGAATCAGACAAATGCAGATTGTGCAACATTCTATAAGAAAATTGGCTCCAGTTCTTCAACACATCACGGGGTCGTGGCACAGGAACAGTGTAGTAGATGAAATTGTAGCTTTCCAGTCCAATCATCTTAGCAGCATGCATTGTCCTCTGGGGAGAAAAAGGCCTGTGTACTGGCAGTTAGGGAGGAATGGGCAGACTATAAGGACAGAAGCGTGGACCAGCTGATCAAGTCCTTCATGTGTTCTGCCAAAGATCCTAAACATTAGCTTGAAAGCACTGGAAAATCTGGTTCTTTTTGCTTTCATAAAATAGATAAATATCTACAAATTTATCTATTTCATTGATTTTTTTTTTTTTTTTTTAGAGAGAGAGAGTCTCACTATGTCTCCCACCATAGAGTGCTTTGGCATCATAGCTCATAGCAACCTCAAATCTTGGGTTCAAGAGATCCTCTTGCCTCAGCCTCCCAAGTATCTGGGACTAAAAGTGTCCCCATGACACCTTTAGTAGAGATGGAGTCTCAGTCTTGCTCAGGATGATCTCAAACTCCTAACCTCAAGCAATCCACTTGCCTTGACCTTCCAGAATGCTAGGATTACAGGCATAAGCCACCATGGCTGGCCCTAACTATCCCCTTGACCATGTTTTCCTATTTCCTATAATAGACTTTATAACACTCAAAAGCAGAGACTGGGGCAGTGCTTGTGGCTCATCAAGTACAGCGCCGGCCTCATATACCGAAGGTGACAGGTTCAAACCCAGCCTCGACCGAACTGCAAAACAGAAAAATACCCAGGCGTTGTGGCAGGCACCTATAGTCCCAGCTACTTGGGTGGCTGAGGCAAGAGAATCACCTAAGCCCAGGAGTTGGAGGTTGCTGTGAGCTGTGGGATGCCACAGCACTCTACTGAGGGTAATAAAGTGAGATTCTGTCTCTACAAAAAAATAAAAAAAACAGGCAGAGACTGTGTTTTAAACTCTTATATTCCCAAGTGCATAGAGGTTGCTCAGTGAATTGTTGTTTCATGAATGCATAAAATTTTTATATGGTTTGTACCCTCATATTGATCTGAAATTTTTTTTGAGATAGAGCCTCAAGGTGTCACCCTGGACAGGGTGCTGTAACATCACAGCTCACAGCAACCTCTAATTCCTTGGGGATTAGGGAGTCTCCTGCCTCCGCCTCCCAAGTAGCTGGGACTACAGGCACCCACCACAATGCCCAACCATTTGTTTCTGGTTGCAGCTATCATTGTTATTTTGGCAGCCCAAGTTGGATTCGAACCCACCAGCTCAGGTGTATGTGGCTGGCACCTTAGCCTCTTGAGCCACAGGCGCTGAGCCTAATCTAAAATTTTTAAAAAATCTTTTACGTGAGGGCCAGGAATGGTGAGCTCATGCATTCAAGACTAGCCTGAGCAAGAGTAAAACCCCGTCTCTAAAGAATAGCCAGGCTCAGTGGCGCCTGTGGCTAAAAGGAGTAGGGCACTGGCCCCATATGCCAGAGGTGGCAGATTCAAACCCAGCCCTGGCCAAAAAAACTGCAAAAAAAAAAAAAAAAAAATAAGAATAGGCTTTGTGGTGGGCACCTGTAGTCCCAGCTACTCAGGAGGCTGAGGCAAGTGAATTGTTTGAGCCCAGGAATTTGATGTTGCTGTGAGCTATGATGCCACAGCACCCTATCCAGGGCAACAAAGTGAAACTCTGTCTCAAAAAAAAAAATCTTTTACATGCATTAGATCTATTAAGTGCTGAGATTTGTCATAAAAGAAAGAAACACACCCAAATTAATTTTTTTTTTTGAGACAGAGTCTCATTCTACCATCCAGGCAAAGGTGCCAAACAACCTCAAGCTCCTAGACTCAAGCCTTCCTCTTACTTCAGCCTCCCAAGTAGCTGGGAATATAGGTATCTACCAATGCCCAGCTAAATAAAAATCTTAAAAAATAATACTATTGGGGTGGCGCCGATGGCTCAGTGGGTAGGGCGCTGGCCCCATATACAAAGGTGGCGAATTCAAACCCAGCCCCAGCCAAACTGCAACAAAAAAATAGCTAGGAGTTGTGGAGGGCGCCTGTAGTCCCAGCTACTCAGGAGGCTGAGACAAGAGAATCACCTAAGGCCAGGAGTTGGAGGTTGCTATGAGCTGTGATGCCATGGCACTCTACTGAGGTCAATAAAGTGAGACTCTGTCCCTAAAGAAAAGAAAAAAAAAGAAATAATAATAATATCGAAGATTTCAGGGGTGGAGCAAGACGGTGAACCAGAAGGATGGTTCAACTGAGCTCTTCTAGAATAACTGGGGGAAAAAAATGAACTCAGCCATCCCTGATGTGGGGACCTTACCCAGATTTGTAGCTCAGGGAGCATAGTGCAGAGGTGGTGAACTGGATACAGTATATAATCTGGAGTAGTGGAAATCTGATGAATTAGGCAAGTGATTGTGACTGGCTGGGATCAGCTGGCCCCTCACAGAGATCTGGGATGGGAGGAAGCCTTTCAGGAGTTTTTAGTTGTTGGGGGAAGCTAGACAGATCCTCTAAACAGAAAATAAACAAATAAACAAAGATACAAAGTCCTTAAATGTGACTCTAGAATAAATAGGATTAACAGACATACACAGAATACACCATCCCAAAGCCAAAGAATATACATTTGCTCATCAGCCCATGGTACATACTCCAAAATCAACCACATCCTAGGATACTAATCAAACCTCAGCAAAATTAAAAGAATGGAAATTAGGATGGCACCTGTGGCTCAGTGAGTAGGGCGCCAGCCCTGTATACCGAGGGTGGTGGGTTCAAACCCAGCCCCAGCCAAACTGCAACAAAAAATAGCCAGTGTTGTAGCAGGCACCTGTAGGCCCAGCTACTCGGGAGGCTGAGGCAAGAGAATTGCCTGAGCCCAAAAGCTGGAGGTTGCTGTGAGGTGTAATGCCATGACACTCTACCAAGGGTGACAAAGTGAGACTCTGTCTCTAAAAAAGAAAAAGAATAGAAATTATAACTGTGTCTTCTAAGACCACAAGGCAATAAAGGTGAAACTCAATTCCAACAAAAACATTCAGTCCCACACAAAGACTTGGAAATTAACTAACCTTATGTGGAATGATAGTTGGGGTTCAGGAAGAGATAAAAGATGAGACTGTTAAATTCCTCAAACATAACAGCAATGAAGAAACAAGTTACTAAAACCTATGGGATACAGCAAAAGCTGTCTTAAGAGGGAAATGTATTGCATTAGATGCCTAAATTTAAAAAACAGAAAA
Organism: Perodicticus potto; assembly: GCA_963574655.1. Lineage (NCBI taxonomy): Eukaryota > Metazoa > Chordata > Mammalia > Primates > Lorisidae > Perodicticus > Perodicticus potto. The sequence continues at coordinate 4,190 of CAUYRH010007531.1, forward strand.
AGAGTGCATCAACAAACTCAGAAACCATCTTATGAAATTGCAAAAAGAAGAACAATCTAAGCCAAAAATCCAGCAGAATAAAAGAAATAACCAAAATTAAATCAGAGATTAAGGAAATTTAAAACAAAAGAATCATTCAGAAAATTAACAAAACAAAAAGTTGGTTTTTCAAAAAAATAAATGAAATTGATAAACCTTTGACCAGATTAACTAGAAACAGAAAAGTAAAATCTCTAATAACCTCAATCAGAAATGATAAAGAGGAAATAACAACAGATACAAGAGATCTCTGAGTACTACAAGAAACTCTATGCCCAGAAATTTGACAATGTGGAGGAAATGGATCAATACCAGGAATTATACCCTTTCCCTAGACTTAATCAAGAAAAAAATAGATCTCTTGAACAGACAAATTTCAAGAACTGGAAATGGATCAATACCAGGAATTATACCCTTTCCCTAGACTTAATCAAGAAAAAAATAGGTCTCTTGAACAGACAAATTTCAAGAACAATAAAACAACATTTCCCAACCAAAAAAAAAAAAAAAAGAAAAAGAAAAAAATGCCCTGGTCCAGATAGCTTCATGCTAGAATTCTATCAAACTTTCAAAGAAGAGCTTATACTCATACTACAGAAATTATTCCAAAAAATTGAGAAGGAAGGAATCTTCCCCAACACATTCTATGAAGCAAACATCACCTTGATACAAAAACCATAAAAAAAACCAAAAAGGAGAATTCAGACCAATTTCACTAATGAATACGGATGCAAAATTTCTCAATAAAGGCTCAGCACCTATGGCTCATGCGGCTGCGGCACAAGTCACATGACCCTAAACTGGCAAGTTCAAATCCAGCCTGGGCTCGCCAAACAACAGTGACGGCTGCAACCAAACACACACACACAAAAAAAAAAATAGCCAGGCATTGTGGCAGGCCCCTGTAGACCCAGCTACTTAGGAGGCAGAGGCAGGAGAATCACTTGAGCTCAGGAGTTTAAGGTTACTGTGAGCTGTGATGCCATGTCACTCTACCCAGGGCAACAGCTTGAGGTTCTATCTCAAAACAAACAAGCAAACAAACAAATTCTCAATAAAATCCTAGCCAATAGACTACAGCTACACATTAAAAAAATTATTCATCACAGGCTCAGAGCCCATAGCACAGTGGTTTTGGCACCAGCCACATACACTAAGGCTGGTGGTTTGAACCTGTCTCAAGCCAGCTAAATAGCAATTACAACTGCAAGAACAACAACAACAGAAATAGCTGGGTGTTGTGGCTGGCGCCTGTAGTCCCAGTTACTTGGGAGGCTGAGGCAAGAGAATTGCTTAAGCCCAGGTGTTTGAGGTTGCTGTGAGCTGTGACACCATGGCACTGTACCGAGGATGACATAGTGAGACTCTGTCACGAAAAAAAAAGAAGAAGAAAAAGAAAAAAATCAGCTCTGCGCCTGTGGCTCAATGGGCTAAGGCGCCAGCCACGTACACCTGAGCTGGCGGGTTCAAATCCAGCCCGGGCCTGCCAAACAACAATGACGGTTGCAACCAAAAAAAAAATGGCCCGGCGTTGTGGCAGGCACCTGTAGTTCCAGCTACTTGGGAGGCGGAGGCAAGACACTCACTTGAGCCCAGGAATTGGAGGTTGCTGTGAGCTGTGATGCCACAGCACTCTACCCAGGGTGACAGCTTGAGGCTCTGTCTCAAAAAAAAAAAAAAAAAGAAAGAAAAGAAAAAGAAAAAATCATTCATCACAATCAAATAGGTTTCATCCCAGGTATGCAAGGCTGGTTTAAGATACTCAAGTCCATCAACATAACTCACCATATCAACAGAAGCAAAAACAAAAACCATAAAATCCTCTCAATTGATGCAGAAAAAGCATTCAATAAAATTCAGCATCCTTTTCTAATTAGAACTCTGAAGAATATAGGCATAAGTGGCACAATTCTTAAACTGATCAAAGCAATCTGTGACAGACCCATAGCTAATGTTATACTGAATGGAAACTGAAAGCTTTTCCATTTAGAACTGGAACCAAACAAGGTAGCCCTCTATTGCCACTAATATTCAACATAATGCTGAAAGTTCTAGCCAATGTAATCCAGGCAAGAGAAGGAAATAGAGGAAATCCAAATGGTGCAGAGGAGGTCAAACTCTCACTTTTTGCCGACGATATGATCTTATACTTAGAGAACGCCAAAGACTCAACCACAAAACTCTTGGAAGTGATCATAAAATACAGCAATGTCTCAGGATATAAAATCAGTGTCGACAGATCAGTAGCCTTTGAATATGCCAATAACAGCCAAGATGGAAACTAATCAAGGACACAATTCCCTTCACAGTAACTTAAAGAAAAAAAAAGAAATACCTAGGAATGTACATAACAAAAGATGTGAAGGATTTCTACAAAGAAAATTATGAAACCCTAAGAAAAGAAATAGCAGAAGATATTAACAAAATTAACAAATACATACATACATACATACATACATGCTCATGACTAGGAAGAATCAACATTGTCAAAATGTCTATATTTCCCAAAGTAATCTATAGATTCAATGCAATCCCCATTAAAATATCATTTTCATACTTTCAAGGTTTGGAAAAAATAATTCTTCATGTTGTATGGAACCAGAAAAAACTCGGATAGTCAAGGCAATTCTTAGTAATAAAAACAAAGTGGGGGGTACTACCCTGCCAGACTTTCAGCTATACTACAAGGCCAGAGTGATCAAAACAGCATGGTATTGGCACAAAAACAGAGATGTTGATATTTGGAACTGAATAGAAAACCATTGGATGACACTAATCTCTTATAGCCACCTGATCCTTGATAAACCAAGCAAGAACATACAGTGGGGAAAAGAATTTCTAATCAATAAATGGTGTTGGGGGTGGCACCTATACTCAGTGAGTAGAACATCAGCCAGATACTCTGAGGCTGGCAGGTTCAAACCCAGTCTGGGCCAGCTTAAACAACAATGACAACTGCAAAAACAACAAAAAATAGCCGGTGTTGTAGCGGGCACCTGTAGTCCCAGCTACTTGGGGGGCTGAAGCAAGAGAATCTCTTAAGCCCAAGATTTTGAGGTTGCTGTGAGCTGTGATGCCACAGCACTCTACCCAGGGCAACAGCTTAAGACTCTGTCTCAAAAAATAGATAAATAAATAAATAAACAAACAGTATTGGGAGAATTGAATAACTACATATAAAAGATGGAAACTAGACCGGCACGTCTTGCCACTTACAAAAATTTATTTAATATGGATAAAAGATTTAAATCTAAGGCATGAAACAATAAAAATCCTCAAAAAAGTATGGGGAAAACACTTCCAGATATCTGTCTGGGGGAAAATGTTATGAAGAAGATTTCCGTGGCAATTGCAACAACAAAAATAAACAAATGGGACTCAATTAAACTGAAAAGCTTCTGTACAGCTAAGGAAACTACAACCAAAGCAAACAGACAACCTTCAGAATGGAAACAGATATGTGCATGTTATGAATTGGACAAAAACTTGATAACTAGGATCCACAGAGAACTCAGATTAATCAACAAAAAACCCCCAACAATCCCATTTATCACTAGTCAAGAGACATGAATAGAACCTTCCCTAAAGAAGACAGACGGATGGCTAAAAAACATGAAAAAATGTTCATCATCCCTAATCATCAGAGAAATGCAAATCAAAACCACCCTGAGATATCACCCAACTCCAGTGAGAATGGCCCGCATCACAAAATCCAAAGCTACAGATACTGCCTGGATGGAGAGAAGGAACACTTTTACATTGCTGGTGGGACCGCGAACTAATACAACCTTTTTTGGAGGGAAGTGTGGAGAGTCCTCACAGAACTCTAATTAGACCTCCCATTTGGATCCTGCAATCCCATTGCTAGGCATCTACCTAGAAGAAGAAAAAATCCTTTTATCATAAGGCATCTGCACTAGACTATTTATCACAGCTCAATTTATAATTGCCAAAATGTGGAAACAGCCTCCGACCCCGGAATGGATTAAAACCTGTGGTATATGTATACCACAGAATACTATTCAGCCACTAAAAAAGGTACAGACTTTACATGCTTTGTATTGACCTGGATGGAAGTAGAACACATTCTTCTAAGTAAAGCATCACAAGAATGGAGAAGCAAGAATCCAATGTACTCAATTCTAATGTGAAGGCAGTCGATGAGCTAATACAAGGTGGGGAAGTAGGGGAAGGAGCAAGTGGGGAGACGGAAGGGGGAAGATGGGGGTCAGAGTGTATGGCACACCTCTTGAGGGCAGAACACAATTATAAGAGGGACTTTATCTAACAAATGCAATCAGTGTAATTGAATTCTTTATACTTTCAGTGAATCCCAAACAATAAAAAAAAGTAAGAAAACAATAAAATAATTTAAAAACACATAATATCATCAGTAATCTTTATGTCCTATAGTTTTGTAGACTAACAGCATGTTGCATGGCATGAGTGACGCCATCGTGAAGCAAAACTGCTGTGGTTACCAATGTTTGATCTGAATGCCAATATATTCTGCAGCCACGTCTTTAAACAATGCCTGTAGCATAGATAGCCCTTCATAAAGATGCTTATCTAACCTCTCTAGTGGTCTTGAGTTTCAGCAAGGCAAGTGTGAGACATTACCAGTTCCATGTCTTTGATACATAAGGAGTACATAAAGGATGCATACGGGGATCCAATCTTGCCTGAAACGTTGCCTCTGTTCCTAAGTCAAATATTTCCAAGGAACGGGAGTTTTCAAACCTACCTATAAAGTATGCAAACCTACCTATAAAGGCCAGAGAAAGTTTTCTGCCCCCAGCTTCTCAGCCTAAGGCTAGAAATTAGTTGCACACCCTGCCCCCAGCTTCTCAGCCTAAGGCTAGAAATTAGCTGACATGAACATTAGCATGTTACTCTTGATAGCTACCAGCTCATATGAAGGCATATAACACAAATGAACCTACCAGCTCATATCAGAACACAAATTCCTTCTGAAATCCCTCCAAAATACCTCTAGATTTCCAAATATTGTCTGGCATCACCAGTGAATTATTCCAAGCTGCCACTATTCCCAGCCCTTTTCTTACTGAGCACCCCTGATCCAGAAAGCCTTTATTCCAGAAAGTCTTCACCCCTCATCAGCAGCCAGCTAGTTCACCCGGCCACAGTGGATTCTCTCCGTCCTCACAGTGACAGTCTCTTGCAAATGAGAACAATTCCTGCCTAAATATTACTCTCTGCTAGGGGTAGGGCCAAGTGGGAGGAAACACAGAGGATGACTGGACCCATGAGAATTACAGAATTCCTGGAGATAGCAAGTTCCTTTACACACACAGCGCTTTTTCTCCCCAGAGAACAAGGTACACTGAGAAGATAACTGGATGGGCTCAGGTTCAAGCTATCACACCGTTCTTGTCCCATCATCTGTCTCTGACTCCAGGGCCTATTACTAAACTGGCTCATTCACCCTGCCAGACTCCTTTCTGCATCACCTAAGCCAACTCACTCTTTTTTTTTTTTTTTTTAGAGACAGAGTCTCACTTTATCACCCTCGGTAGAGTGCCCTAGAGTCACGGCTCACAGGAACCTCCACCTCCTGGGCTTAGGCAATTCTCCTGCCTCAGCCTCCCGAGTAGCTGGGACCACAGGCACCCACCACAACGCCTGGCTATTTTTTGTTGCAGTTTGGCTGGGGCCGGGTTTGAACCCGCCATCCTTGGTATATGGGGCCCGCGCCCTACTCACTGAGTCACAGGCGCCGCCTCCAACTCACTCTTTAGGTCCCTCATTTCTCTTCAAAATAAGTTGACCTTATTTTAATTCTCATCTTATGAGATCTCTTGGTCCTCATAGAAATTACAGCTGCAAGTGATACAAGGGAAGATGAAGTCACTGTTCTATAAGGCATGGTCAAATAATCAGCACAAAGTTAACAAGGCAGGGGGGGCTTTGGTAAACTGGCATGACTCAGCAAGGCATTTCATTTTGTTGGAGAAGGAATGTGTGTTTAACGTGCATGTGTTCAATTAGTGTCTGAGTATACTATTTTTAAGAAATCATGATACCTATTTAATAATAGGTTTATTTTATAAATATAGCAAGACACAGTTATAGAGACTGATTTCTTTGTCTGTTTGTTTGTTTTTGAGATAGGGTCTTGCTCTGTTGCCTTGGCTAGAGTATAGGGGCACAATCATTGCTCATTATAACCTCAAACTTCTAGGCTCAAGCAATCCTGGTCTCAGCCTCCTGAGTAGCTGAGACTACAGTATGTGACTCCATGTCCAGATAATTTTTCTATTTTTTGTAGAGATGAAAGTCTCACTTTTTATGGCTCGGAGCCTGTGGCTCAATGGGCTAAGGCGCCAGCCACCTACACCTGAGCTGGCGGGTTCAAATCCAGCCCGGGCCCGCCAAACAACGATGAAGGCTGCAACCAAAAGATGGCCGGGCATTGTGGCGGCCACCTGTGTCCCAGCTACTTGGGAGGCGGAGGCAGGAGACTCGCTTGAGCCCAGGAATGGGAGGTTGCTGTGAGCTGTGATGCCACGGCACTCTATCCAGGGTGACAGCCTGAGGCTCTGTCTCAAAAAAAAAAAAGTCTCACTTTTTCTTAAGCTGGTCTCAAACTCCTGACCTCATGTAATCCTCCTGCCTTGGCCTTCCAGAGTACTAGCATTATACCAAGGATGGGACTGATAATACCACGTATCATGATGAAACATTTTAAATGATTTTAAATATTTCTAACTGCAAATGTAAAATTTCTAATTTATGTCATTAATTCATGTTGTTTTATGAAATTTTTACATTCAAAAAATTCATAGAATAAAAGTAAAAAATCATTTGTAATAGATCAACCAGAAGTATATCTCTCTAGATTTAGATATACATGTACATATACATATAAACACACACTACTATTGCAAATATTTCATTAAAATGGGAGCTGTAATGCCAGAGCACTCTACCCAGGGTGACAGCTTGAGGCTCTGTCTCAAAAGAAAAAAAAAAAGGGCAGTGCCTGTGGCTCAAAGGAATAGGGCACCAGTCCCATATGTCGGAGGTGGCGGGTTCAAGCCTAGCCCCGCCAAAAACTGCGAAAAAAAAAAAAAAGAAAGATGGAAGGACAGGTATACCTGGCCACAGGTGCTTCAAATATATGTAATGCCTACTGATTATTACATATCTCTTGATCTTTCCAGCTCTTTTAACATGCAACTACATTTAACATGTACATGCTTTACACGTACATACTAACCACTTATCTCTATGTGACACATTCTAGCTCATTCATCCTATTTGTTTTCTTTTCTTCTATAACAGATCTAAATGTTCTCAAATAATTTAGATGCAACAAGGGTGCATTACAAATCTCTAACACTATTCTCTGCTAGATCTGCTGCTGTCTTGCCAAACCTTTATAACAATTCCTAAATTTCAACTTGACATCAAAATCCTTCAGAAAGTTTGGCCTTGATTTTTGGTTTTCATTTATTTCTCCATGTAGTGAATAGCTCTGATTCTCACTATTTTTAAGGTAACAGTAAAAAGAAAAGGTTGTTTACTCATCTACATTTTTCTCTCACTTCTACAGTCTGTATTTTTCTCCACCCACTTAGATTTGTATCAAAACTCCTTTACTTGGGAAAAAATAATAAGCTCCTTTACTTGGAAGGTAGCTTGTTTATTTCCCTTTGCTCTTCTTAATTTCTTTAAAAAAAAAAAAAAAAGAAAAGAAAAGAAAAGGAAGGAAACTGTCAAAGTGGGCTCTCTTTGGCTGTGTTTATTTGAAGGTCTCAGCCTCAGGCATATATATCATTAGGTCCAACGAGATAAGATTCTTTTCCCTTTCTGGAGATTTTTTTTGGACAGCCCGGCCACAAAATTTCTGAATTACCACAATAGGCATCCACAAGGTAACCCTGCCTTTCTTTCCTTCCCTGGGACTTTCAACCAATATATTATAGGCCCAGGACCGTTGTGTTTTAGCACTGACAATCCCGTGCCCCAAGAAACCCCTCAGTAAGAGAGTGAGGAGAGGCTTGGAAGAGGAGGTAATATTTGGAACCAGGTTTGAAAATGAGTGTAGTAAGTGACCTGGAGCAGCAGGGGTGACACTCCAGGGTTGCAGAGGCAGGACTGTGTAAGTGGATGCTAAAGAGAGTGGGTCTGCCAGTTTGACTGGGTCAACTGGCGGAGGACTGGGAGATAAGCCTGGAAAATTAGGTTGGGACCAGATTATAGAAGGTCTTAAATGCCAGGCTAAGCAATTGGGACTTTATTACATCAGAAAATTTGTTAAAGAACTTGACCTTGTAACTGACGTAGTGAAAGATGCCTCTGGTCTCAGCCTCAGGCATATCATTAGGTCCAACAGGATAAGATTCTTTTTATTTCCAAATATTACCTCCTCTAGACACATCTTTCAGGTCCATGCAGGATTTATAGGAGAGGGCAGGGAGTCAAAACCCCAGCTCCAGTTGGTTCACTGTGATACTCCAGTAATTCAAGTGTGGGAGAGAGACACTTACACAAAGGTGTTGGCCTAGAAATAAAACAAAAGTGATAGAATTAGGAGATTACAAGACAATCGCTGTCAAAACTCAGCACTTGATAATGTGGAGAAAGAGAAAATGAGTTAGCTCACACCAGGACGATCAGTGGGATGAACTGAGTTTTCTCAGAGCAGTCCAGAACAAAGAGGATGAGGAAGTGGGAGAAATGGGGGTGTGGGGGGGGTTGAGTCAAGTGAGTGAGGTAGCACAAAGTGTGTGCTGCATGGTAGGATGTTTCCCTGCATCTCTCAGACATCTTTAGAAAGTCAGTAATTACATTCACCAATCTTAGTTGTGATTTTATTATGGAAACCAAGGGAAGGCAAAGGGACAGAGAGCAGGTGAGGACTCTGGGGCTGGAGGCTGAAAGGGTCCTAGGGCAGTAAACCCTTAATGAGATCACAGAAGTCTTCGGGAGGGGCTGGACTGTCACTGAGCTGTCAGAATTTGAGTCACTTTAGCTAGATAGTGAGAAGTGAGAGTGACATTGAGCTAGGTTTTATTTAAACACCCAAAGGAACAAGTAAAGAGAGAAACAATAAAAGAGAACAACTGAGAAAATAATAGGGGATGTGTCAGAACGAGATGAAGGAGGAAGGCCGTGATCTCCCAAAGCAGGGATGGGCCCTGGCAAATGTTTGGATGGCGTTACGTACGGTTAAGGGAGCTACTTTCTAAAAGATGTCAATTTTCTTGATGAAAATAGATGGTAAAATCATTGCTGGGAGGAGAGGCGGACTCTGAGAGAGGACCCTTGGCGATTTGGAAGTTGTGAGCGTACAGGTCATCACGGGAGCTCTAGGTGTGGGTGAGATCACCCAGGCAGAAGGTACATGGAGTTAGAAAACTAGGGGGTGCGGATGGAACGCATCTCTGAATCTTTTTTTTGTACACTTCATCAGGTGCTTAAATTATTTCATATTTACTACATTTCTTCTTTCCTGGCTAAGACTAAGAAATAATTACTATAAGAATATTTACATCAAGAACATTGATTCTTTTTTCTTCAGTCAAATTAAAAGGGATCATTTACTTATTATAAGGTATATGCCAGTTTGTACGATTACTCCAAAGATAATGATGTCTTATATCTCCGGCTTTGAGATCATTTCTATTTTTATACACTGAAGTAGTTAGTGCTCTTGAGCACATTTTGGGCAAATGCCAAGTTTGCGGATTAGGCTTAACAGCTCTAATTAGGCTTCCTGAATTTGATTAGCGCTGGGGATTAGCGTCTCATTTGGTAGTGTATCTTACAAGCTTTCTTAGCTCAAAACTGTGTTTTCCTGGCTATTTTATCATATATATTATGTAAGCCACCATTACACTTCCCAACAGGCCACTCTCCATTCATGATTTGTTGCTGTTGTTTTTTCCTAGTGAGATTTCCTGAATACTAAAAGGAAAGTGTTAAGAGCTATATCAAATTCTGGGTCATCAAAGCTCTCTGTTACTGCTTGTTGGTTTCATTGTCCTCCTAATGTGCCAGAAAGTATTGATGCAGTTTATGTTTAAACTTCTTGATTATCCATTTTAAATGTGAGCTATAATTATTTTTTCAAGGCTACAATAACACAGTTGTATTAATAAAACATTTTAGCGGATTTCACATCTTGCAAATTTAATCTCATTGCTTCTTTGGCACAAGTACTCCTCATTTTTTACTTGTGTAACTGATATTTAAAACAGACATCACACAAGCCTTCAGTGGCAAGACTAATCTTATTTACATTCCAATTAGAGTATAATTGACAATTATATTATGGAGTTCTCTTTGAATATTGTAAGGATTAGGAAATATAAGAAATGGAAAAAAAGGCTCGGTGCCTGTGGCTCAATGGGCTAAGGCGCCAGCCACATACACCTGAGCTGGCGGGTTCGAATCCAGCCTGGGCCCGCCAAACAATGACGGCTGCAATCAAAAAATGGCCGGGCGTTGTGGCGGGCGCCTATGGTCCCAGCTACTTGGGAGGCAGAGGCAGGAGACCCGCTTGAGCCCAGGAATTGGAGGTTGCTGTGAGCTGTGATGCCACAACACTCTATCCAATGTGACAGCTTGAGGCTCTGTCTCAAAAAAAAAAAAAAAAAAGAAAGAAAGAAATGGGAAAAAAATAGAAAAACTTTGTGTACCAGAGAAAAATCAATCAGAGTTGGAGGAAATGTGAATCTATGTTCCCTTACAGAGGAAAGGATCTCCTTACAGGTAGTCATCACTTCAATATATCAACCACCAAAAAACTCTTTGTCTAAATATTGTGTAGTTTCAATTCAAAAAATGTCTTTCATTGCCTATTGATCTAGTTACAGAACAAAAGAAAGCCAAAGTAATTATCATCAGTAAAATGCAAAAATCCCTTCATTGTAAAGTAGTAACAGTAGTCCTCTGACTTCTTTCAATCCTTATCACTTTTTTAGTAACAATACATTTTATAGGTATAATTTATAAATATAAACAATATATAACATTGCTTATGCCATTTTATTTTTTTATTTTTTTATTTTTTTTTGAGACAGAGCCTTAAACTGTCACCCTGGATAGAGTGCTGTGGCATCACAGCTCACAGCAACCTCCAATTCCTGGGCTCAAGCAAGTCTCCTGCCTCCGCCTCCCAAATAACTGGGACTACAGGCGCCCGCCACAACGTCCGGCCATTTTTTCTTGGTTGCAGCCGTCATTGTTGTTTGGTGGGCCCAGGCTGGATTTGAACCCGCCAGCTCAGGTGTATGTGGCTGGTGCCTTAGCTGCTTGAGCCACAGGCGCTGAGCCTTATGCCATTTTATTAATATTTTTCAAATAGCTATTTCAAATTTGTGTTTCATATGTAGCATAATTTGTTCTGCATTATAATGTTCTGCTGTATTCATATGCCATCATTTATTTAAGCAGTCTCCAAATCTTGATCATTTTGGAGATATTTGGCTTTCTAACAGAATACACTTACAAATATCCTTGGACCTTTTCCCTTTGTTTTGTATTATTTTCTCGAAGCATACATCAAAAGTAAATTTATCAACTTAAGAAGAATGTTCTAGGGCTCAGCGCCAGTAGCTCAACGGCTAGGATGCCAGCCTCATAAACCAGGGATGACAAGTTTGCACCCGGCCCAGGCCAGCTAAATAACAATGACAACTGCAACCAAAAAATAGCCAGGCATTGTGGTAGGCGCCTGTAGTCCCAGCTACTTGGGAGGCTGAGGCGACAGAATTGCTTAAGACCCAGAGTTTGAGGTTGCTGTGAGCTGTGATGCAATGGCGCTTTACGGAGAACAACATACCAAAAACTTGGTATTTTTTCATTGTTTACAGTTTTACTTCTTCTTCTTCTTTTTTTTTTTCTGCAGTTTTACTTCTTTAATCATCAGCAAGGCTGAAAGTTTTCTATTGGTCAAATATTTATCAATAAGTATAAATTTCTCTCAACTAATAGGCACAGCGTAGGTGTATTTGGCACACCTCTGGGGTGAGAGACACAAGTACAACTTGAATGTTACCTAACAATCAATGTAACCTAATCATTTGTACCCTAATATTAATCTGAAGTTAAAAACAAAAACAAAAAAAACCTTTATCCACTTATTTTCACTTTGAGTTATTTAGCTGTAGCACACCTGATTAAAAATATAGTCTTCCCTAAAGGGACACTAAATTTATTTTATTTTACTCAGCACTTCATTCTTGCCTATGGGGACCCTAAATTTAAAAAAAAATAAAAATTGGGGGGGCCCAGTGGCTCACACCTGTAATCCTAGCACTCTGGGCAGCCAGGGTGGATGGATTGCCTAAGCTCAGGAGTTGGAAACCAGCCTGAGCAGGAGCGGACCCCATCTCTACTAAAAATAAAAAAAACTACCCAAGAGTTATGGTGGTGCCTATAGTCCCCGCCACCCAAGAGGTTTAACCAAGGGGATCACCTGAGCCAAAAAGTCTGAGGTTACTAGGAGCTATGATGATGCCATCGCACTCTACTCAGGGCGACTGAGTGCGTGGCTTGGTAAATTGCCGAAAATTCACTAAGTCTTGTAAATAAGCAGTATTGTCTATAGGCAGCCTAATAAAGTGGTTAAGAGCATCCGTGAAGACTTCCAGCAAATATGTATAATGTTCACTTCACCTAAAATGTCTTCTTCACTGCCTATAGAAAACATTTCAATCCTCTTTAATGACCATTTTGTAAGTCCCCTTCATCTGATCTTTCAAACCAAAGCAGTGTATTTCTCCACTCTAAAAACATCCTCCTGTTTTCACCTCCTGGGGGGAGTTAAAATATTTCCACCTGCTATTATTCTCTTATTGAATAACGAGCACTTTCACAGAGACTAGCACTTTGCTTAGCACATGGGACAGACTTGATATTGTCTTCTTTCTGAAATAAATGATGACTCGACTGAGTCATGTTTACATACTAAGTCCTCATCTCTGAATCTGTCCTTAAAAAGTGAAGTGACGGGCTCCTGCTTGGCTCCTATAGTTCAAGCAGCTATGGCACAAGCCAAATACACCGGAGCTGGCCAGTTTGAATCCAGCCCTGGCCTGCCAAACAACAATGACAACTACAACCAAAAAATAGCCAGGCATTGCGGCGGGTGCCTGTAGTCACAGCTACTTGGGAGGCTGAGGCAAGAGAATTGCTTAAGCCCAAGTGTTGGAAGTTGCTGTGAGCTGTGACACCATAGCACTCTACCCAGGGCAATAGCTTGTGACTCTGTCTCAAGAAAAAAAAAAGTGAAGTGACAAATCTAGGAAATTGCCAGATAACAGTATTTTAAATTGATTTTGTAATTATTTCCTGACCAAAGCCTTTGAGCAGCTATACTTTTTTTTTTTTATGGTTTTGGCCGGGGCTGAGTTTGAACCCACCACCTCCGGCAAATGGGGCCAGAGCCTTACTCCTTTGAGCCACAGGCGTCGTGCAATATATATATATATATATATATATATATATTTTTTTTTTTTTTTAATAGCAATCTTTGCCAGCTCAGTGCCCATAACTCAGCGAGTAGGGTACCGGCCACATACACCAAAGTTCACAGGTTCAAGCCCAGCCCACGCCTGCTAAACAACAATGACAAATACAAAAGAAAAAAAAATTGCTGGACGTTGTGGCAGGCGCCTGTAGTCCCAGCTACTTGGGAGGCTGAAGCAAGAGAATCATTTAAGCCCAAGAGTTTGAGGTTGCTGTGAGCTGTGACACCAAAGCACTCTACCAAGGATGACACAGTGAGACGCTGTCTCAAAAAAAGGCATTCTTGGGCGGCGCCTGTGGCTCAGCGAGTAGGGCGCCAGCCCCATATACCGAAGGTGGCGGGTTCAAACCCGCCCTGGCCAAACTGCAAAACAGAAAAATAGCTGGGCCTTGTGGCGAGCGCCTGTAGTCCCAGTTACTTGGGAGGCTGAGGCAACAGAATCGCCTAAGCCCAGGCGTTGGAGGTTGCTGTGAGCTGTGTGATGCCATGGCACTCTACCAAGGGTGGTAAAGTCAGACTCTGCCTCTACAAAAAAAAAGGCATTCTTTGCCTTCTTTTCTCTGTGGAGATCTAACTTTCATAGTTCTGTTTTGTTTGTTTGTTTGTTTTTTATTTTTTTATTTTTTTTTTTTACTTTCATAGTTCTGAAGGTTGAATCTCAAAGTATTTGACCTCAAGTCTTTAAACTAATCCTGACAGAAGGCAGAAATTCATAACCAGCTTCATTGCACTGACTGGAAGGGCTCAGAATTTCCTATTCCTCAGTCCTGGTCTCTGGTGTACCTCCACAGTGGCTGGGCTCCAGTGGTTTGTTGACCTTTCCCACTTGTTTTGAGTTGACTACATCCTTTCGCAACCTCTCCACTCCACATCTCTCCCTCTTATAATATGGAAGTGATATTCTCTATGTTGGTATTTTTTTTTTACAGGAGTTGTCCTAAATAGTTAATAGGCATACCTAGGAAAATCTAAAATGAGTATCTTTATCCTCTTCCCAAATTACACAAAGATTCTAGAAAGTTTTGACTTTCATTACCGATCTCAACTATATCTCCCCACCCCCAGAATGAGTCTTGCTCTGCTAACCAGGCTAATCTCAGATTCCTGGCCTCAAGCAATCCTCCCACACTAGCGTCCCAACGTGTTGAAATTATAGACATGAGCCACCAAACCCGGCCAATTATATGCTATTACGGTTCTTATAATCAATCTCACTTCTCTCCGACAATTTTTAAAAATCAACTCTTTGTCTTTAGAGCACTGTAGTTTTGGTCTTATAGATCTAGACATGAGTTTATTTTACTTGTCATGCTTGGAAACACTGGGTACTGGGCTTTCTGAATCTGAGAATCAATACCTCTCGATTTAGAAAAACACTCAACCTTCATCTATTTTTATTGTCTATTCCCATAATCCTTTCCTTTCCTTTTTCTACAACTCTAATTGAATTATGTTAGAAATCTGACTTTGTCCTCAATTCTTTTTAATCTCTCTATACAGTGGGCCCTTGTTTCTGTGGTTTCTCTTTTCATGGTTTCATTTACTTGTAGGACAATATAGAAAGATATTTTGAGGAAGACCACAGTAACATAATTTTTATTAAGGTATATTATTATAATTATTCTACTTTACTATTTGTTGCTCACTGTGCCTAATTTATAAACTAAATTAGCTATGTATGCATAGAAAAAATCATAGTGCTGTATATATAGGGTTCAGTAGTGTCAACGGTTTTAGGCATACACTGGAGGTCCCAAAACATACCCTTCTAGGATAAGGGGGACTACGGCATTTTCCATCTCTTTGTCTGTCTCAATTTCATTTTGGATAAATTCATCAAACATCTCCTCCAGTTCACTAATCCTTTCTTCAGCTTTGTCTAAAATACTATTTACTCAGCTTTTGAGTTTCAAATTTGGGGTACTATGTTTCTCGTTTTAGGGCCTCTGTTTTTTTTCAAATCTGCTTACATTTTTTTCTAGTCCATTGCTCATGTTGTCAGATCTCTGATTTCTTAAACATATTAACTATGTTACTTTATATTCTACATATTATAAGCCTAATATTTGACATCTTGCTTGTACTTCTGGATTTTTTTTTCTGGTTCATAATTATATTGACTTTATTTTTATATGCTTTGTGATTTTTTTCTATTGTAAGCTTTATCTGAGGAAATTATTTGAAACCTGGTTTGAAGTTGCATTCCTCCCAAAAGGACATGGGTTTATTTCTATGTCACCAGAGGGCACTATTAACCTGGAACAACTTAAATTCGGTTTCCTTTTTTTTTTGTTTTTTCATATATACATTAATGCATTTATGGGGTACAATGTGCTGATTTCATATAGAATTAGGAACATTTACATCACACTGGTTAATATATACCTCATCTCATTTACTTAATTATTGTGTTAAGACATTTATACTCTATACTTTATGAAACCAATTAATAATCACTCACACTTTCACATGAAGAATAGTTCACAACTGTAGCTCAGGATGAAGGAGGTAGGAGGGGAGAATGGCAGGGGAGGGGAGAGATTGAATTCAGTTTTCTATTCAATGTTTTATGCCACATTGATAAGGTTACCAAATGAAATACAGGTTATCCCATTAAATTTAAATTTCAGATAAAAAAGTAATTTTTAGTACAATATACGTATTTGGGACATAGTTATACTAGACATTTATTCACTGTTTATCTAAAGTTCAAGTTTAGCTAGGAATTCTCTATTTTTATTTGCTAAACCTGGCAACCCAATATAATTGCTTGAATTTGGCTTTTAACCTATATGAAAGCTTGCAGGAGTTTATGAATTCTCAAGACATTTTGTTTTTTCATTCTCACAGGACAAAGGTTGAAAAAGGAAAAATTTCAATGTCTTTTTCTTTAAGGTAGATTTATTTTTTGCTCATTTTCTGCTGAGAACGTTGCCCATTAGAGTGAGGGCAATATAGTGAGACTCTGTCTCAAAAAAAAAAGAATCTCAGCTCTATGCAAGGATCACCTATTATCTTCCTCACCTTTGGTAAATCTTTGGCTTTATCTACTGTTTTCTGCACATCAATTTTAAAATGTTAACTTGAGGTTTCTTAGGTTGACTTTTAAGGTGAAGACCAGCTTCAGAAGCCATTTACCTTTCAGGAGTGTTTTCTTTTCTTTTTTCTCTTTGTTGTTTCTATAGATTCTTTACTGTCTTGCTAATTGTATAAGACATGTCAAAATATTATTTTTACACTATACAAATATTTCCACTTCTTTAGGGTGAAGGGTGGGTAGGGGAGAAGATGTTGGGAGAGGGGTCATTCAGAATATCTCAAATGCTATTCTACAAGAATAAGATACCCTTTAATCCCTCATTCTTTCTAATTCTACAGTCTGATGCAGTCTAGTCCAGAGCAGACAGTGTCATTTGGCTTTGCTTTCAAATATGCAAAGACTGGTAATCTGTCCAGAGTGTGGAACCCTGCTGTGAGCTCAACCTAATAACTTAAGCAAACTACCACATTGATTTCCTGCCAGTGCTCTTAATGGCTGAATAGTATTCCATGGTATACATATACCACAGCTTGCCAATCCATTCTCCTACCAGTGCTCTTTCACTGAGGCTAGAATGTACTTCCCTATGCCCTGATTTCTTTTATATTATAGAAAATAGGACAAACCTAATTAACACATGTATATGTAAAAATAAAAAAATAATAAAAATGTAGTCAATTAATTCTCAAAAAAAAAAGAAAGAAAATAGGTCAACCTAATGCTTCCACCACCACTACCTCAATTTGTCTTCTGAGTTATTCCTCAAGAATCCCATTCTTATTGGTGTATCTTACCTTGAGTTTCTAGAACCACAGCTGAGACTTCTCATGGGATTAACCTTAGATTACTCTGTAGTTGCCTTTGGGAAGACCAGTGTTCAGACTCAAGTTAGAGTCCCCTGGGCAATTCTGCCTTCATGAATGAGTGGCTAACAGCTTCTTTTTCATCCCCTTATTCCCAAGTTGTCAGGTGTCCATCTTACAGTCCTGATTTGCTTCTTCTGACTTCTCTTTGCTTCCTAATCTTAAAATGTCTTTTTAAAAGTTAATAATAATGTAAAAATGGCTCATTGCAATGGTTAAAATTCCCCAGATCTTTAGTTGTTTAGAAATTGACTGAATAAGTGTCTGGTATCATCACTTACGAAAAAGTGTCCTGACCATGACTGAGCTTATGTAGAGAAATAAAATTTATATTTTTTATTTTTATCTTTTAATTCCATCTTTCCATAAATTTTTTTAAAGTCCCTTCACATATCCAATAGAAACTTGTATATAAATAGTTAAAAACTCTTAAAACTCAGTAATAATAGAATTAGCAAGTAATCCATTTAATAAACAGATAAAAGGAGTTGAATAGACACTTCATCAAAGAAAAGCATGCAAAAAGACACTCAATACTTAGTTTTTAGGGAACTGCAAACAAAAACCAGGATAAGATACCATTCATAGCAACCAGGATGGCGCTAGTAAACAAAGCAGGCCAGGTGCAATGGTTCACATTTGTAATCCCAGTATTATAGGAGATTAGAGGTGGGAAGATTGCTTGAGGCTAGAAGTTCAAGACCAGTCTGGGCAAAATAGCGTTATCTTTACAAAAAAAAAAAAAAAAGTAAAAATTAGCTGGGCATGGTGGCACATGCCTACAATCCCAGCTACTTAGAAGGCTGAGAAGGGAGTAGCACTTGACTTCAGGAGTTCAAGGTTGCAGTGAGCTCGAATCACACCAGGGAACTTCAGTCTGGGAGATAAAATGAGACTGTTTCTTGTGTGTGGCGGGGGAGATAATAACAAATACTGGCAAAAATGTGGAGAAATTAGAAATGTCCAGAATAGGCAGATCTGCAAAGACAGAAAGTAGATTTATGATTGCCTGGAGGGCAGAAGTGTGACTGCTAATGGATACAGGATTTCTTTTTGGAATGTTGGGGAAATGTTCTAAAATTAGATTGTGGTGATGGTTGCACAACTCAATAACTAAAAATCATTGAACTGTGTATTTTAAATGGCTGGATTGTACTGTCTGTGAATTATATCTCAATGAACTATTAACTTAAAAGAGTAATAAATATTTAAAACATATCACTTTCTAATTATTTTACATTTCATTATTTTTTATGCTCCTGAGGTTATTTACTAAGAGATGATGCTCAAGTGGCCCCAGAACATAGGACCAAATTGTGTATGATATTAAAACAACAAGGACTTTCTCTCAACTGGTATCTTGTTTATATCTCTATAACAGACAGCCAGATGGTTTGAGTGCTAATGCTTTGCACTAATCCTTTAGGAGGACTAGGTTGCTTGAGGTTTAAACACAAACAGTAATGATCTGTGCTTTGTAACAAATACAATGGTGCCAAAGGGCTTCGTGACAAATAAAATTATTGTAAAATAGCATTCAGCATTTGTTGAATATTATAGAAAATGCAAAAATGAATTAGATCCTATTCCTGCAAGCAATTAGGTCTCAGCAAAGAAAATGGAAATCAATTTAAATATTTAAAGAGAAAGACACTTAATTCACAGAGAATTGATACTCTACGTAAAGGGGAATAAAGAAGAAAGTTGAGGGAACTGCCACTAGCTTTCATAGTCACTGAAATTAAAGAATCCAAAGGCTCTTGCTTTCATGCCAAAGTCAGAAAGATGCAAGTGACCAAAGTCAAGGATCACAGTTGGCTTTGAAGCCCTGGGGTGAAAGACACAGGGGACCATAGACCTGGCCCCCAAAGTCACATCTTCTTAAGTTCACATGTCCCCCACTATGGCTGAAGAAAGAAGAATGGCTTGCCTTGGCACCTATAGCTCAGCGGCTAAGGGCAGTAGCCACATACACCAGAGCTGGCAGGTTCAAACCCAGCCCAGGCCTGCCAAACAACAATGACAACTACAACAATGAAATTAGCGGGCGTTGTGGCAGGCACCTGTAGTCTCAGCTACTTTGGAGGCTGAGGCAAGAGAATTGCTTAAGCCCAAGAGTTGGAGGTTGCTATGAGCTGTGATGCAACAGCACTCTACCCAGAGACTCTGCCTCAAAAAAAAGAGAGAAAAGAAAAGAAAGAAAGAAGAATGGCTTCTATCTTTTCATTCATGCACACATACACTTCATGGGGCAGAATCTAAACCTTATTTTGAACACTTCTGTCAAGAGACCATGGAAAACATAGTTCCCATTCATCTAGCCCCTGACACAAACTGGGGTATCAAAGGGAACAGACATGGTGCTAAATGCCAACAAATAATGTATGACTCATTACCCTTAGGGAGTCAAGGTAATTTTCTGACACTATGTACAGGATGTGTTATTCTCAATGTCAGGGGATGCAAGTTGTAGAAATTTAGTTTTTCGCTTAGGTAACATTTTGATATACCTTGAATCATTGGATTCCCAGACATATTCCCAACTTGGCAGGATCTGGTTTGTTGGGAGATTATTTTCCACCCTCTATCATATGTCTTAAGAAAATGTAAACTGGCTCAGTGCCTGTGGCTCAACGGGCTAAGGTGCCAGCCACGTACACCTGAGCTGGCGGGTTCCAATCCAGCCCGGGCCTGCCAAACAACAATGACGGCTGCAACCAAAAATGGCCGGGCGTTATGGCGGGCTCCTGTAGTCCCAGCTACTTGGGAGGCGGAGGCAGGAGACTCGCTTGAGCCCAGGAATTGGAGGTTGCTGTGAGCTGTGATGCCACAGCACTGTATTGAGGGTGACAGGTTGAGGCTGTGTCTCAAAACAAAACAAAACAAAATGTCTCTGGAAGTACTAAAACCTGAAATCATTCTTTAAAAAGTAGCCTACATAATTGAAAATTAAATGTCAGTCTTCTGCTTAAAATCTTCATTACAATTAGAATTCCCAACTCCTGACCAAGGCGCACATAATATCAGCCCCTTTCCGCTCTGGCTACTTCTTTGATCTCATTTGCCTACATTCCTCATCCACCCCTCAGGTTCCAATCCTATCCCTTCTGCTCTTGCCAAGTCCATGCCTGCCCTGGCTCTTATTCCAGCCAACATCCCCTCCCCATCGTTGAATGTATGACTCATTTTCATCCTTCTGATTTGAGCTGAAGAAACCTCCATCAAGACTATCTTGAAAGCAGCACCCATTCCCTAACAGTACCTCCACAGCTACCTGATTCCATTCCTCCTTGGTATTTGATGTCATCTGAAATGACCTTCACTTATTGATTACCCCTCTGAGACCAGCATAGCGTCCACACACTGCAGATTTCTGAACAAATGAATGAAATTAAAGCTCAGATCTCCTTAAGTCAACCTCATCCATTTAGATACTACAAGATCTCAAATTTTATACAAAGGAATAGTAAATAGTTCTGAGAGAGGATACCTGAGAAGGGTGAGGTCTTAAAACAGGTCTTCTCAAGGAGACCACAAGGATACACTTGCAGGGTCCTCTCCATAGTGACTCAGCTCTTGGGTATTTGTAAACTTAACTTCCCGGAACTTGGAAATTCCAAGTTGTGTGAAATCCTGTAGTGTTATAGGGGCTGGAATAGCATCTCCCTCTTGATTCAAACTGGCCAGTGAGAAGGGTACCTACGGGTTGGAACTTTTTGACTGTTGATAAAAAAGGAAAGACCAAGTCAGTTGGGGAGTGTGGCCATTTGGAATTCTTCTATGCCATAAGCTCCCGGCTGGTGAATAAAGCCCTTCCTCTTATAAACGTGGTGTTAGGGTGCTCTTTCTTTCCATTGGGCCTCGTCTTCCGGCAACATTTTTGGTTCCCTGACCGGGAAGCAAGCTCACCCTTGGAGAGAACATGCACCTGGCAGTTGCTGCCAATCCTCTGGACGCCCACATGGGGGTCCCTGATCGGCCTGGGTGACGTGAACCACTGAGCACGCCAGGGAGGCAACTTGACCTCTTTGTGTGGATGCCTCAGCTGGGCGGAGAAAGGACCCGCTCAGCGGGATCTCAAGGAGTCAAACGCTGAGAGGAACTGGCGTGCAGGAATAGGCACCTACACAGGGAGATGTCTAAGGGAAAGTATGATCGATCTGGGGATCCCACTACAGTTTTAGTGGAAGCAGCAGCCTGATCAACTCCTTGGGCATTAGACTGCCAGCAGGTATGTTGAGAGGTGTGTGAGAGTGTGTGGATGTGGTGTGACTGAGAGAACTCTGAGGGTGGAGTTGGACCTCCCTTCACAGGGCCTAGGGGAGTGCTGGTTTGCCTCCTATGGCTAAGTGGCAGCTTGAGTGGGAAACCGAGGCTGCCCAGGTTAAGAAATAGGTTGGAATTGTGTGCATGTGAGTGCTTAAAGAATGACTGAGATGGGTTAACAATAGGTGGGGTTTTGCCCCCCACCATTCACAGGGTAAAACAAATACATGAGTGTGCCCTTCTTCCCTGCTCCAACTTTGCCCCCTGGCTATTCTGAGAGAAACTGGAAGTTCCAGGTTTTCCGCCTTCTGTCTTTGGTGGCCACATGGCCATGTGGATCTTGGGGAAAAATGAAAAGATATTAGAAAGGATGTTGTTGTAGTTTCGTTACTGGAATTTCTTCAGTGAGTCTTTGGTCTCAGGAATTTGAGAATTGAGGCTGTGGGCCACAGACCAGTGATAAAATGGCATTTTGTTGGACTGAGGGGCAGCAGAGGGAGTGAAGAGTGCCAGAGCTATTGGCAGAGGGGCTGTGCCTTGGAAAGTGTTATGGTTCAGGCAGTCCAGTGAGCTCTGGATGGCCCTTGAAAATCTGGGGGAGAGAGTATAAATCTTGTGCTGGTCGGGGCTATATCCATATTAGCAACAGGTCTCCAAGGTGAACAGCCTCTGAAAGGGGGGAGGAGGCCCAGGTCAGAGGTTTCCTGCATGAGTCCTTTTTCTAGGGGTAAATAATTGGCCCTGAGAGAATTTTGGCCAGGACTTGGTAGATGGAAAAATACCTTTACAAACTGAAGGGGTGTTCTAGCAAATGAATGAATGCAGCCCCTCACCTTGGACAAGGTTATTAGGTCTTTGCTGTGGCTTTTGTCTGGGGAGGGGATTAGGGTGTGTGCTCCTTAATCAGAGTGGAGCCATCCAAAATGTTTGGGACTGCTTTGTTCATAACCTTGCTGGGGCTCAGAGGGTTTGTGCCTAGAGATGGGAGTCTGATGTC
The DNA here is from genome assembly GCA_963574655.1 of Perodicticus potto. Lineage (NCBI taxonomy): Eukaryota > Metazoa > Chordata > Mammalia > Primates > Lorisidae > Perodicticus > Perodicticus potto. The sequence goes on from CAUYRH010007531.1 coordinate 26,896, forward strand.
TGAACTCATTTGAGCCTGAAAAATGGGGGTTCCCTGTCCAGCCCTGAGTGGGAAAATCTTGTATCAACGTTATATCTCATAAAATGTCTCTCATTTGTAAAATGTAATAATTCGGTTGTTTAAATTGTTGGGGAAACTGAGTCTTTGTCAACGGATAAGATTCTTGCCTTTTAAACTTTCTGATTATCAGTTTGGCTGAGTGAATTGGGACTTCATGGTAAACTGGGATCCTGTTTTGTGGTAAGTGAGTTTTTGAGAGTAAGAGAAATTAGACAAAGGAGAATGGCATTATATAAAGAAAGAATCTTGTGGGATAAATTTTGTCCTGAAACAGAATGGTTGTGCAAGAAAGTGAAAGGCAGGGCAAAAGTTAAAGAAAGTTTAGAATGTTTGTAGATTGTGCAGGTTAAATGAAGCTCATAAAAGAGAATTTGTGAAAGAATTTACATGTGATCCAGTTGACTATGTATTTCCTTTAAAATCTTTCAGCTTGTAATCTTATTTGAACCTATGTTTTAGGCCTTTGATATTTGACAAATCTTTCAAAATCAAAACTCTAAATTTGGGGCTTGGCGCCTGTAGTGCAGTGGTTGCAGCACTGGCCACATGCATTAAGGCTGGTGGTTTCCAACTCGGCCTGGGCCAACAGAAAAAAAACAAAAAAGGCACAGCTCTAAATTTGGTCTTCTTGAAATATTAGACCACTGAAAGTCATAGGAAAACAAATTATTCGATTTATTAAAAATATATAGGAAACACTGTCAAATATAAAATGGTGATTAAATTTGTATGGGTTATGGACATATATGTTCGAATATTACAAAGCATTGGTCTGTTCTAACATATAAGACATTGGTTTGTCCTAACATATATTGTTGGTAATAAATTTCATTCATCTAAAAAAAGAAAGTTTTTTTTATGTAATTGGCTGAGTCTGAAGTTTAACCTAAAAAGAAAAAGATATATTAAGAGAGGCTGACGAATTCTCTCGAATTCAAATTCCTGATGTCCTTGGAAACTGAATACCTTTGACTAGCAGATATTTAGAACTTTCATTGGTAAGTTAACATATCTGTGAGTATTGCTAACCTAACTTCAAACAAAACAGAAATCAGTTACATGGAACTGGGCTAGTTTGTTACGGCTTTTTTTTTTTTGAAATATTGTTGATTCTTTCTATGTTCTGTTTTCCAGGAGTCAAGAAAATAATTTTCTGTCTTTTGAGATATTCGTAGCTTTTCAAGCAATGTATGTACTTAGGGGCAGACTTAGAAACATGTATTTTTTCCTCTCCTTGATTTCTCCAGACTTTGAAAGCCATTTGTAATTATTCTTAATTTCTGACAATACAGTTATTTGCATAAGTTCAATAATCTGTTTTCTTCAATAGGACATGATGAAGGCACTGGTTATTTTATCAAAGCTTTGGCTGAAATAGCATTTCCAGAGGTGTCCAGACTGTGTTAAGGAATTAAGGTTGACTTTATAAGGCCAATAAAAATAGGCCTTTGGAAAACTGGCCAGATACCCATCAGTAACATTTCCTGATCTGTGGTAAGTAATGTAGGTCGCTTGCTGATGGGTCCGGGAATCAAAATGTGCTTGGGGACCTCAAGAGAAGAGGAATTTACCCAGTGCATATAGGTATCTAATGTCACAAATGAAACCTGGGCTCATGGAAGGCTTTCAAGAAAGTCTGGCCTGAGATTCCTTATAAAAGGTTCCAGCAAAGCCAATTTTAAAGGAAAGAAGAGCCTAGATAACTATTAATTATTTTTATTGCACTTTATACAAATAATCAGACGCAGTATACTGAAAGTACAATTTATTTTAGCAGCTAAACTGGCTCTACTGTAATTTGTCTTTAGTGGAAAGAGGAATCAGAGAGAGAAAAATAGTTTAAAAGGAGGAAAAAGAGGCTGTGGCCCACCTGTATTTAGATCCCAGCCTTGTCTGTACTGTCAACTCATAAAATGAGATGTAACTGTTTTACTAAATTGATCTGTTAAACGGGACTAAGAGACTGGTCAAAGAGTATAGAATTATATACAGTAGTTATATTAACTCTGAAGCCTTAAGACTCAACAAAGGTCTCCTGCTGGCCACACTGGAAAAATCTGTGCTGTATTAAATGTTATCTAACGTGTCTATATAGATACCTCAGGAAAAATTAAAACCTAATAACACTGCATCCTACTGCACCTAATCTGTATACTCTGCTGAGTCTGCTGCCAGCAGAAGCCAAGCGGCCCACTTGCCTGGACTTAAAAGATGCCTTTTTCAGTATAAGGTTGGCTCCGGGAAGCCAGAAGCTGTTTGCTTCCAGTGGGAGAGACCAGACATGGAAAGTGCGATCCACTACACATGGACTAGCTTGCCACAGGGGTTCAAAACACCCACGATTTTTGGAGACATGCTGGCTCGTGACCTCCAGAAATTCCTGGGTGAGGAATTAGAATGTGTGCTGCTCCAATATGTCCATGACCTCCTTTTAGGGCACCCTACCCAGGAGGGCTACGCCTGAGGTACGGACTGTCTTTTATGACATCTAGAGGTATGTGGCTATAAAGTGTCCAAACGAAAGACCCAGGTTTGCCAGCAGCAAGTACATTATCTAGGATTTACCATCCAGCAGGGGGAGAGGTATCTAGGCATGAAATGGAGGCAGGTCACTAATTGCCTCCCCACCCTCACAAGCCGAAAGCAGGTTTGGGAGTTCTTAGGTGCAGTTGGCTTTTGTCATCTTTGGATCCCCAACTTTGCCGTCTTAGCTAAGCCCTCGTATGAGGCAACTAAAGGAGAGGAAGGAGAGCCCTTAGAACCGGGAGAACAGGAACATGCCTTCTCCCAGCTAAAGATGAGGCTAATAAATGCACCTGCATTGGGGCTATCAGACTTGGCCAAGCCTTTCACTCTGTGTATCTCAGAGAGAGGAAAGATGTCTGTGGGTGTGTTAACCCAGCTGGTTGGGTCCTGGCCAGGGCCTGTAGCTTACCTAAGCAGTTGGATGGAGTGGCGAAAGGATGGCCACCATGCTTATGGGCTCTAGTCGCTACTGCTCTCCTTGTTCAAGAAGCCGATAAGCTGACTCTAGGGCAGGATCTCAGAGTGAAAGTATCCCACTCTGGAGTCACTTTAATGAACAAAAAGGAACATTTTTGGCTCTCTAAAATAAGAACACCCTGAACCCAGCCACGCTCTTTCCATGCTCTCTCAGTGGAAAAGAGACTGAGCATGACTGTACAGAAGTTATAGATAATGTACATTCTAGCAGACCTGAGTTGTATGACCAGACTTGGACAATTGCAAACTGGGACTTGTATGTAGACTGAAGCAGGTACATGACGACGCAAGGTGAGCCGTGGGCTGGGTATGCAGTGGTTACCTTAACAGAGACTCTAGAGGCTAAGCCCCCACCCCAAGGCACATTGGCTCAGAAGGCTGAGTTAATTGCCTTGATTCAGCCTTAGAACTAAGTCAAAGGAAAAACTGAATGCTTTTCTGACTCTCCAAGTATGCGGGGCATTGTACAAGGTGAAAGAACTATTAAATTCTGGGGAAAAGGACATTAAGTATCAACAGGAGATACTTCAGTTACTACAGGCAGATATGAAAACTCCGGAAGGTGGCAGTGATTCAATGTCGTGGACATCAAGGAGATGCTTCCACCATCACTAAAGGGAACACTAGGGTCGGTACTGAGGCAAAAAAGGGCTGCATCCAAACCATACCAGGTGTTGCAAGTGGCTTCCCTCATCCCACTGGTTCTGGAGCTCACCCCTATTTACTCCTGGGAGAAGGAACGGTTGGCAGTGGAGGGGAGCCAGGAAGCAGAAGGAGGATGGATAAAGATGCCAGACGGACAAGTAGCAGTCCCCCAGGATTCTAGGAGCCACTGTGGTGACAGGAGTATCTGATGAAGTTGCTGGGCCAGTACCTCTACATCTCCCACCTGGTAGCCCTGGCCCAAACTGTCAGTCTACAGTGTGTCACATGCAGACAGTTCAACAGGCACCAACGACTGGCGGTACTCCCAGGAATCCAGTCGTATAGAGCAACATCCTTTGAGGACTTCCAGGTAGACTTTACTAAAACGCCCAGATTTAGAGAGAACAAGTACTTGCTGGTGATGATCTATCAGACTTGGAATAGGTAAAAGCCTTCCCCACTGGGATAAAAAAGACTCCTGAAGTAGTAAAGTATTGCCCAGAGAAATCATCCCATGATTTAAGTTGCCACTCTGGTTTAAATTTAACAATAGGCGAACCTTCATAACAAAACTAGTGCAAATAATAAGCTAAAGTTTTGAATAACTTATAGGCCTCAAAGCTTACACAGGGTAAAGTGCATAAACAGGACCATAAGAACAAAAATTGATACTCTGCCAAGAAGCAAAGCTTAACTGAATACAGGCCTTGCCACTGGTGTTATTCAAAGAGGCCTCTTTCAATCCTCTGCAATTTAGCAGGAACTGCAATTTAAAAGAACTGGGAAAGACTGAACTGAATAGACAAAAACCCTAGAAAGAGTAGCAAGGAAAATCTCCACTGGGATAATTAACCGTGTTCTTAGTTAGTCTTTTGTGTCTGTACATCCTTTCTCTCAGGAGAATCAAGGAGACCAAGTCTAGGTCTAGAATCAGAAACTGGTCCCCACGAGACCAAGGTAGAAAGGACTTTCCACCACCATCCTGACCACACGCACAGCAGTGAAGGTGGAAGGAATCCTCACCTGGAGTCATCACAGCTGGCTGAACAGGACTTCACTGCCCCTTGGGAAGTAAAGGTAACTTTTAAGACAGTCAACATGCCCTGTCCAGCCATATACTGGGAGCTGGCTGGTCAATGCATGGTTGATGCCTGAGGAAATTCGAGGGACTTGTCTTAATTGGACTTTGGGAAAAGGAGGGGAAAATGTCACAGGGAAAAGTAAAAACTCATATGTATATTAGCCCACCACCATGGTACTATTAAGGCCTCAGTAGAGAACCCAAGAGAGCAGTCCCTAAGACCTCAGTGCTAAAAAGAATTAATATCGGCATCTACAGAAACAAGCTGATATTGAGACCCCAAATTAAAGTATATTGGAGTCTCAAAAGGGGAGAATGAGAGAGAATACCGAAGGGGGTGAAGTTTTAGAACAGGTCTTCTCAAAGAGACCACAAGGATACACTTGCAGGGTCCTCTCCATGGTGACTTAGCTCTTGGGAATTTGTAAACTTAACTTCCTGGAACTTGGAAATTTCCAAGTTGTGTGAAATCCTGTAGCGATATAGGGGCTGGAATAGCGTCTCCTGCTTGATTCAAACTGGCCAATGAGAAGGGTACCTACAGGTTGGAACTTTTTGACTGTTGATAAAAAGGGAAAGACCAAGCCAGTCAGGGAGCGTGGCCATTTGGAATTCTTCTATGCTGTAAGCTCCTGGCTGGTGAATAAAGCCCTTTCTCTTATAAACGTGGTGTTTGGGTGCTCTTTCTCTCCATTGGGCCTCGTCTTCCTGCAACAGTTCAAGAGAAATTATGAAACAATTCAAGTAGTATTTATTGGTACCCAATCATGGGCCTGCCTATGATACAGGGGATACAATAGCATTTCAGGAACTCTACACATTTCAAACAGACTGTGTCCAAAAGAAAACACGTATGTTAGCTCACAAAGAATTTAACTCGAATATAGCAGAACTATTTTATGTAATGAAAAGAGGGAAAGCTCATGTTAAGTCAAAAAATTAAAAAGCATAAAATTCTTATTTACATTGAATGCTATTGCTTGAAGCAAATTAGTTTAGTTAGAATGAAAGAAGACAAAAAGAAACTTCTTAAGGGTTTTTCAAGGATACATTCAGGGACTGGCGGGTTTTTGATACCCTTACCTAATGAAGGTAGATAAGGGTTTGAGTTTTTTTCTTTGCTTACAAATAGAAATAAGGGAAAGAAAGAAAACATTTTTCATTACCAAAAAAAGGGGATTAAATATATTTTTGTTACTTTTTGAAGTAAAACTGGACTAAAAATATCGAAACAAAGGGGTGAAGGTGATGGATGATAGATGTGATAAGCTCCCCAAGAGTTACTAGACAGTTCTCTACTGGCAAGAGCCAAGTTTCAGCAGCCTGCCTTCAGAAGTGAAAGGAAAAGAGCCCTAAGTACCACCATCTGCAATTTAGGGAGCCACATTTACCCTGAAAAGTTATACAAATAAACATGACAGCATGAGATAAAAGTGCAAAAAATAGAGTTATAGATAACAAGTAGACCACATTTAAAAGATACAATTGACTTGGCGCCTGTGGCTCAAGCGGCTAAGGCGCCAGCCACATACACCTGAGCTAGCGGGTTCAAATCTAGCCCGGGCCCGCCAAAACAACAATGATGGCTGCAACCAAAACATAGCTGGGCATTGTGGTTGGTGCCTGTAGTGCCAGCTACTTGGGAGGCTGAGGCAAGAGAATTGCTTAAGCCCAGGAGTTGGAGGTTGCTGTGAGCTGTGATGCCACAGCACTCTACCCAGGGTGACAGCTTGAGGCTCCGTCTCAAAAAAAAGAAAAAGAAAAAGAAACAGTCATTGTTATACATTAGTTCCCTGTGTGTATCATAAAAAGGCATAAATTATTTCAGCAGGCTCACTAAAGAATCTAATCATTCTGGCAAAAGCAGACAATGTAGTCTAAGCACTGCTGCATTCACAAGCAGTGAACTAGGATACCAAAATTTAAAAGCTTATTCCTAAAGGCACAAGAGGCTCAGTCTGGTGGCCCCAGGGAGAAAGGTATTATTCATTAGCAGAGATGGGACTGAAGAAAAACTATGTTTCCCTTGGGTCTCTTCTCCCTGGGACTCTCTCACTAAGGGGAGAACATTAATTATTTAAATGAGAAGGAAGAGGAAGGCTACGTTTTCTGACATGACACAGCTGTTTTCTGCTGGTTCCATTAAAAAGCAGAATTATTAGTCAACTAGTGTTGAAATCTTTACAAGTCAGCATTAAATGATAATTAATAAATCAGTCCCACTGCTTGAAATTTCAAGTGTTCTCAGTTCTGGTTACTGTAATTGCTGGCTTTGAGGAGCATTGCTGAAGAAACAATTCAGTTCTTTTGGTCAAGTTTTGTGTGCAATTTGCTTGCAGCCACAAAAAAGCACTGTCAATCTATAGCAAATTATGTTCTTTACTGTGAACAAATTTTCATTTTTCTCTCAATAACTTCACATATTTAATTTTGATAGGAAGGTAGTTAGGACCTCTGGCTCTCCTGGGGGACAAAGTGTAGGCATCCCAGCCCTGTGCTGCCCTACCTTGATCCTCGTTCTTGCCCCAACAATTGCTCACATCTGTGAGAGGAGGGAATGGCTTACCAATCAACCTACCAATCAGAACTTAGTGCACCAACTGCTAAAGAAAGCAGAGGACTCTGGCTGCAGGCCTAACAGCACAGGTATAATAGGGTCTGGAAGGTGACTTTGAACAACCTTAAGGCTAATTATCATGTCATTGGCTGAAATCTACATTGTTGTTCACCCCAGTTGGGCTTTCAAAGAGGCTCACTGGAGGTCTGCGTGTGCAGTAAGACCTAAGCCACATACCTCCCAACTGTCTATCAAAGTGGTTCCATGATAACATATGAACCATGAGGAAGGTCCAGTCCAGACACTATAAAAGAAGACCCCAGACCTTAACCAAGGCCTTTTTTTATGTCAAGGGGCCCAATTGTCTGTGACAAATCTTGCTCTTACTCTGTAAACCTATCTTACCTTTCCTCCCTCTATAAACTTCATTTCATACTTTTCTTGCTTTTGGTGGGTGGTCATTCTTCGGCCAAGAGCATACCAAGAACCGAGAACAAGATTGCCGAACCTGCCACTTTGACCCTTTGGCTTTTGTCCTTAACACATTTAGGTTCACTAGCTCTAGTTATTTACTGAAGATGTTTCAGCAATAATTATTTTCTCAGGCTTATAAGTATGTAACTCTGAGGAGAATCTAAAACTCCAGATCAACTATTTGGAGAAATGTTACAAACAGAAAAGCAGCACATGCCAAGACATGTTTAGCCACATACAAACATAAATCACTCATTTAATGGCATATATTAAGATAACCCAAATTAAGTGATGGAGTCAAAAGTCTCAATCAACAAAGGTGTATTGAGACAAACTTGAGGACATGCTCAGGAAAAACAAAGCCACAGAGCCATTTTTCCATAGGGGAATTTAGAAGTTTCACTTTTTAGTGCCTATACACAAAAGGGGAGGTGGCAAGAGGGAAATAGGTAGACAAAATGGCTACATTCTTAAGACCCAGGAAAAGGCTACACTTTATAAAGATAAGGCAAATATTAGAAGAGAAAGAGAGGGAAGGAAGCATCAATTATGTAGATGTCCCAGGGAGGTGGAAGATTGTCTGATCCTGTCTTATCTCTGTTCTGCACTTGGGAAGATGAACCTGTAATTCACCATTAGTGTGGAATCTGTGAACTAAAATAAAACCTTACAGCTTCCCGCTCTCAGTGGCTAACTGACTAGACCCCTCTTGGCCAAGAAGATACTCCAAAATTAAATTTCTAGCCATGAGAAAGGTGGTCAGATACACCTCATCATGCCCCCCCATCCCTCTGTAGCTCTTTAATAGGTCTATGGCTATGCAGGACTAACCTGCAGGTCCTCAATTTATACAACAAATATATGGCCAGTAGCTTGTCTCTGCTTAACAGATGCCTATCTTAACTCAAGCATTCCTCTGTGCTGACTCCTGGTCTTTTGGACAAAGCCTAACTCTTTCAGCTGTTAAAACTAAAGAATCTTTAAAATTTAAACCCACCTACAACCTGTAAGTGCTGACTTTGAGATGTCCCACCTTTTGGGGCCAAAGCAACGTATGCCTTCCACATTGTGATTAAAAACTCTACCCATAATTCCTGTCTTCCTGAAATGTATAAATGTAATCCCACCACAATGAGTCTACTTTTTCAAGACTCTTGGGCATGGTTCTGGGTGATCATCTTTAATGTGACTTCTTTTTCATCGATAAAACCTATCTTCCTCTTTCTCAATAAACTTTGTTTCATGCTTGCTACTTTGGGGTATCTGGTCACTTTTCAACAAAGAGCACTCCAAGAATGAGGACCTAGCCAGCTGCCTTGAAACTCAACATTTTAGACTTCCAAGAAGCAGCTGGTACCCCTCAATAGTACCCCTAATCAATAATCATTCAGAATGGTATTCCACTGTAAGAGATGTAATTATCTAGGACACAACCCATTCTAAGGATTGCTTTCATCTTCACTCCAAACTCCTTAACTTCACTTTAGGGGACAATGTCCATGGACACAAGCTAACAGCTTTGCCTCAAAACCCACTGTTCTTACCACCGGTAATCATCTCCATGCCACTTTAGACATCATCCTAAGCACATGAGAAAGGGCTGGTCTCCGCCTAGACTGTTCCTCCCCTGGCACCCACATATCCCACCTACAGGCATTCTCCCAGTGTCCTAGTTCTGACTCATCACCTAATTCAGACCATCTCTGCAAGCAATGTTTTCAATCCAAGAGGCCATGAAGCCAATATACTGAGCCATAACATGCTCTATGTTTTAAGAAATAGGAACAGCAGAATAGATGGAAAATAAAGGTATTATGTATCTTCTGCCTCCATTATATACATACTTGTAACTGGGTCACAATGAATTAAGGATTTCTTACTAAGGGCAGCAGTCAAAAAGGTTTGAAATATACTACCCTGTACACTATGACCCTGAATCTCCAATCTCTACCAGGGTTCACTTTCTTTCCTATCCAGCTTAAACCCCAAGATAAATCATTTTCTGTGGGTTCTATAGTCAAAAGTCTCCAATTCCTTTCTTGGGGGCTCCCGATAAACCGCTGTGATCTTAATCTAATCAACTGCGTTTGTGAGCCTTTTGAGCTCAGCTGCAGAATTTCACAACCATGCAGGTTCTGTGATCCTTAACAATCTATGGTCTTTTTGGCCCTGTCCTATCTCTTTAGAATCCTTGCCTCCTACAGTAGCAGTTTTCAAAGTGTGGGCCAGCAACTTAGTATCACAGGATAATTATAGTACCACAGGCAAATTATTGAGGTCCACCCAAACCTACCAGAAAGGCAACCCCAGAATGGAAGTATTAACTGCACACTAAAGTTTAAGAACTATTACCCTCAGGCACTCAATATCATCACCTTTCCCCCTCCAGCCTATGGGCATTTGTATTCCTCCCCAGAAGCACTTAAAGTCCCCCTAACATGGCCCAAGCCCTGGGACATAGACAAGATTAAGTCATGTGGTGACCTCTAAGACCCTGCAAAGGCACTCTCAATTTCCCTCCCATCACCTTCTGCACTCGCCCAGTGGTCTCACCTTATTATCATCACTGTCAAAGAAAGAGGACGGCACAGCCTCCTTTCCACAGAAGCTGCTCTATACCCTCATTTGCTAAAATGATCCTCCTAAAATAGTTATAAATGCTTTCTTAGTTTCTCTACTAGTTTACTACATTCCATGGTTATAAAGATGTCTCTGAAACATTTAAATAGATTTCAGAATCCAAGGAGAGAAAGAAGAGAGGAGAAAGTGGGGAGAGGAGAAGGAGAAGGCAGGGAGAGGGGAGGGAGAGGACAGGGCGGGGAGAGGAGGGAGAAGAGAGTGGAGAGAGGATAGGGGATAGGGAAGGGGGAGGGGAGGAAAGAAAAGACAAGACCTAAATAACATTTAAAAACAAGATCTATTCTAGTATTTGACACAAAATAGATTGGAATAAATTTCAAGCAAATAACGGAATAATTTTGGTAATCACAGGACAAAAGAAAAAAATATTCATCACATTATAATCACCTTTTCCCATTTCTAGGATTTCATTTATTCCAAGACACATTTAATGGAAGAAGCCTGTTGGGCAGGGGATGGTAAGTACACAAGTAAATGAAATTTACAACACATCCTGGTTTCAGAAACATAATAATTAGTAGGATAGTGGGTAAAGATGCAGAATTTGAACTCAAGATTATGGTGTGAATCCCAGCCATGTCACTGGAGAGGTTAAGCTCTTTAAGCCTCAAACTCCTGGTGCATAGTGATGATTAAATGAAATCACAGATATAAAGCACAGCACTGGGCACCTATGACACGTTAAGTAAATAGATATTCCATTCTCTACCACATCCCTCCAAAGTCAAACAAGCTTTTCCTAAATTATTATCAATACTTTGAATCCACAAATACCAACCAAAGTCCTACTCCATGCACTAATCTGAAAGAGACTGTCAGTATTAACATACCTGATTGAAACCTGTAAGGTCCCTGGTAATCTTAAGAGGGAGAATGGTACTCATTGTGTAAAGTCAAAAATATCACTCCCCTTCCCTTTGAAAGTGTTTAAATACATACTCTCAACTTTACTCTCTAATAAAAGCCACTAGAGATTTTCCAGCCAAAAAGGAAACACAAGAATGTGAAACATTACTAAGAGGAAGGATGAAATTGTGGAAACAAGACTAGAAATAAAAACTAGATTTTTTTTTTAACCTACCTCAAAATAAGTGCTTAATATACATGCATTTCCCTGCCTCCCCAAGAAAGATTAATCTCTGAGGAAAAAAAGAAACAGAAAAAAAAATCTTAAGAAACAAAGTACGTACCGGATTTAAAGACTTCCTAGGAGTCTATAGTAATTAAGACCGTGTGGTACTGGCCTAACGACAGACACAGACAAATGAAAGCATATAGACTCCAGAAATAAGATCTACACATACATATGATCAACATATTTTCAAAAAAGCAGGAAGGGCAATTCAGGGAAAAAGGACAATATTTTCCAATAAACAAGGCCAAATCAACAGGATGTCGCTATTTTAAAAAAGCACTCTGTAAACAAGTATAGGATAAAAAATATGGGAAATAAACCAAAATGTAAAACCTCAACTATGAAACCTCTAGAAGAAAACATGAAAAAATCTTTATGGTCTTCAGGTAGGCAAAGATTCCTTACATGATACAAAAGGACTAAAGTATAACATAAATTAATAAACTGGATTTCATCAAAATTACTAATTCTGCTTTAAAACACAGCAAAATGAAAAATGAAGCTACAAAGAGAAAATATTCATTACATATACATATATCTGAAAAAAGACTTTTATTCAGAACATTTCACTCAGTAAAAAGAATCCAATAATAAACATACAGTGAGGCTTGGCGCCTGTGGCTCGACAGGCTAAGGCACCAGCCATGTACACCTGAGCTGGCGGGTTCGAATCCAGCCTGGGCCCGCCAAAGAACAGTGACGGCTGCAACCAAAAAATAGCCAGGCGTTGTGGAGGGTGCCTGTAGTCCCAGCTACTTGGGAGGCGGAGGCAAGAGACTCGCTTGAGCCCAGGAATTGGAGGTTGCTGTGAGCTGTGAGGCCACGGCACTCTACCCAGGGTGACAGCTTGAGGCTCTGCCTCAAAAAAAATAATAAATAAATAAATAAAAATAAACATACAAGTGAAAGACTTGAACAGACCCTTCACAAATGAAGATACTCACCAATAGGTATATGAAAAGATGTTTAACACCATTAGTTACTGGGAAAATTCAAATGAATCCACAACCTACCATATGAGAATAACTTAAGTTAGAAAGACAGCCAGTATGAAGTGTAAGTGAGGATGGGCAGGCAGCAACTAGCTGGTAGAAGTGCTAAGATGGTACAAATGCTTTGAAAAACAGTTTGGGAAGTTTCTCATGAAGTTATATACTGAACATGTATGTGACCCAGCAATCCTATTCCTAGGTATCTACCAAAAATAAATTACTATCTGTCCATAAGAACATAAGCAAAATGCTCAAAACATCTTTATTCTTAGTAGTTAAATACTGAAAACAACCCACAGATCAACCCAACAAGTAATCAAATGAATTCTAGCACATCCACACAATGGAATACTATTCTACAGTTAAAGAAAAAACAAAACTATTTATAGATGGAACACCATGGATGAATCTCAAAAACATTACACTACTGACAGAGCAATTTTATATTGTATGATTCAATTTATGTGAAATTTTAGAATAAGGAAAACTAATTTGTAAGGATGGAAAGATAAATGGATGTGAGGAAGTAATTTAAAAAGGGCACAAGGAAACTTATTGGGATTCATGGAACTGTTTTGTACTTTGATTGGCATGGAGATTACATCAGTGAATAAATCTGTCACAGCCCATCCAACTCTTCGCTTATTTTTAATTAATCTTTTTTTTTAAACAGGGTCTCCTTGCTCCAGTGATCCTCCTGCCTCAGCTTTCCACCTCTGATGTGTGCCATCAGGCCCAGCTAATTTTATTTTTATTTTTATTTTTTTTATATAGAGGGAGTTTTGCTATGATGCCCAGGCTGGTCTCCAACTCCGAGCCTCAAGCAATCATCACACCTTGACCTCCCTAAAGTGTGGGATTATAGGCATGAATGAGCCACCGAACCAGGTCCCAACACTACACTTAAAATAGATATTCTTATACATAAATTATACCTTAAAAAACCCGATTTAAGAAAAGAAGACAAAGTATGAAAAAACGGAAGATGAGATATTTACTATTTTTTACTAAGCAGTGTGGGATGGTGATTACTAGCTATGTGACATTACGCAGTTTTCCTGAGTCTGTTTCCTCATCTATAAATTAGAGATAATAATAACCATATTATAATGGTGGTTGTGGTTGTGAGGATTAAATGAAAATATATGTACAACATCTGGTAAGTAATAAGAGCTTACTAAATCTCATTATAGTAGTGCTACTATTAGCAACTGCTGTTAGGCAGAAATTAGCTTAGGAGAAAAATGCATTTTCATAATTATATCTAATAAATTAATCTGAAATTAAAGATGAAGATATATAGTAACTACTTCAGCTAAAGCCTCAAAATAACATGATAAAAAATCAACAAATATGACAATAAACACACATCCCTAAAGCAGGAAATTACTGTTTCAGTTATCCATTGCTGCATTATAATCTATCCCAAAGTTTGGTGACTGACACCAACTATTTCTCTTGCTCATGTTTCTACAGCCAAGGCTGGGCTCAGCCAGGTCCTTTGTGGTTCTCATTTGTAGTCCTAAGGTCTTGTAAGTTACCTGAGGCTCCCAGGAACTAAAGAGCAGCAGTTACCTTCTTCTGAAGGTTTAAATCCTGAAACCCGCCTGTTATCACCATTCTGTTAGGTCCAAGATAGTCACAGGGCAAAGGCAGGAGTACTGTGAGGGTACTTTGTTGGAAACCAACATTAAGTAGATGCCAATAAAAGACTGGTTTGCAAACAGCAGAGAAGACTACAAAATCATCTGGGTTATAAATGTACTGAAACATGAATATATCACCATTGTTAAAAGGGCAGGAATAATGAACTGTATAAAGGTTTCTTTAACAATATGTTCCTTACATGATATACATTACTAATTATACACTTAACAATTATATATACTCATTTTAAAAAATGTGTAGTTTCATCAATGGTAAGATTGGTGGTTGTTGCTTTTTTAAGCAGCGTAATATGTGTGTATACATATTTATGTAATATATGTCAGAATCAGACATATATGTAATTATATGTATATATATCTAAGTATTTTGAAAATGCATACTTAACCCAGCATTTTCATCTTAACAGGGGGTACATGAGGAGTTCCTATGTATTTTGACAAGGTCCTTATGTGATTCTAATATGACTATCCATCCCCACATCTCTAACATTTAATCAGATGAGAGCATGCAAAACCCTTCACACAAATTTTAATCACTCAAATGAAATACTGTCAGAATTTACAAAACGTTTTCACACCAATTCTCTCACTTGTTCCTATGAATTAAACAGGGCTGACATCATTTCACACCCCTCCCCCAATTTTGAAAATAAATGCTGGAAGAGAAAAAAAAGGAGAAAAATTAAGGTGCAATTATTATGATGAGGACAAAGCAGAATAAGTAAAATTGGTATATAAAATTAATACTCATTCGAATACTTACTGAGTACCTACTATAGCCAATTAGTATGCTGCCAGATATATTCCATTGAGGAAAATAAGAAATAAGTTTAATTATACAACATGAAGAATTTTAATTAACTGCCAGGGTCATTAAAGGAAAAAAAGTGCTACTCCAGAAGGCCATGGAACTGTTTCCTTTAAGATTTGTATAGTAAGACCTGACAAACTGCAAAATATTAAATGTTTGGCAACAATGAATAATTTATTTTCCTAGATTTGTGGCCAAAAATGGGGAAAAGGCTGGGGGTGGAGGTGAAGGTAAGAAAGAGAGGAAAAGATAAATTCTCAAATTACAAAACAACCCCTTAGCATATAGAGTGACCATAATACCGTATTAAAAAGCATCAAATTTAATACTAAGCAAAACTAGTAACCAACAAAGTATGAGGAAAATGAGATAAAGCAAAGCATGTTTATCAGTCAGCACAAATAGTTAAAAATACTCAGACTGGCCGGGTGCGGTGGCTTATTGCCTGTAGTCCTAGCACTCTGGGAGGCTGAGGCAGGTGGATTGCCTGTGCTCACAGGTTCGAGACCAGCCTAACCCAGATCGAGACCCTGTCTCTAACAACAGCTGGGCATTGTGGTGGGCACCTATAGTCCCAGCTACTTGAGAGGCTGAGGCAAGAGAATCGCTTGAGCCCAATCGTTTGAGGTTGCTGTGAGCTATAACTCCATGGCACTCTACTGAAGGCGACATAGTGACTCTGTCTCAAAAAATAAAATAAAATAATAGAAAAACTGAGGCAAGAGGATGGCTTGAACCCAAGACTTTGAGGTTGCTGTGAGCTTTGATACCACAGCACTCTACACACACACACACACACACACACACACACACAAAAAAAAAAAATACCCAGACTGTTTCTTCCTATGGTATACTTACACCATGGGGTACTATTCAGCCACTAAAAAAGATGGTGACTATACATTTTTTGTATTAACCTAGATGGAGCTGAAACATATTCTTTTTAGTAAAGCATCATAAGATTGGAGAAGCAAGAATCCAATGTCCTGGCTCAGTGCCTGTAACACAGTGGTTTCGGCACCAGCCACATACACTGAGGCTGGCGGGTTCCAACCCATCCTGGGCCATCTAAACGACAATGACGACTGCAACAAAAAATAGCTGGTCATTGTGATGGGCACCTGTAGTCCCAGCTACTTGGGAGGCTGAGGCAAGAGAATCACTTAAGCCCAAGAGTTTTGAGGTTGCTGTGAGCTGTGATACCACCATACTCTAACCAGGGCAATAGCTTGAGACTCTATCTCCAAAAAAAAAAATCCAACATCCTCAATTCTGGTATGGGGACAACTGATACTAGTTCATGGTGGTGGGTGGGAGAATAGGGGAGTGGAGACAGGGAGGGAAGGAAGGGGGGTCACAGTGTGTGACATACCTCTTGGGGGCAGGACACAATTATAAGAGGGACTTTATCTGACAAATACAAGCAGTGTAACCTGAAAAAGAAAAAACAGGCTCGGCTCGGCGCCTGTGGCTCAATGGGCTAAGGCGCCAGCCACGTACACCTGAGCTGGCGGGTTCGAATCCAGCCCGGACCCGCCGAACAACAATGATGGCTGCAACCAAAAAAAAATGGCCGGGCATTGTGGCGGACGCCTGTAGTCCCAGCTACTTGGGAGGCGGAGGCAGGAGACTCACTTGAGCCCAGGAATTGGAGGTTGCTGTGAGCTGTGATGCCATGGCACTCTATCCAGGGTGACAGCTTGAGGCTCTGTCTCAAAAAAAAAAAAAAAAGTTCTCAAAGTTTGCATTAATGACATCACAGTATATCTTAGTACACAAAAACAAAAATAAAAATATTTTCCTTGATAACTATTTGCTTTGAAATAGGATATTTTGTTTCTTTTTTTTTTTCTTTTTTCTTTTTTTGTTGCAGTTTGGCCAGGGCCGGCTTTGAACGCACCACTCTCGGTATATGGGGCCGGCGCCCTACTCACTGAGCCACAGGCGCCACCCCCTTGTTTATTTTTCAATATAAACATTTCCTTTTCTTGGTATCCATCCAATTAAGACTATTTTTCTTTTGAACTGAAGAGATTTTTACCTTTGATGGATTGAAATATATATATGTATGTGTG
The DNA here is from genome assembly GCA_963574655.1 of Perodicticus potto. Classification (NCBI taxonomy): domain Eukaryota; kingdom Metazoa; phylum Chordata; class Mammalia; order Primates; family Lorisidae; genus Perodicticus; species Perodicticus potto. The sequence continues at coordinate 44,036 of CAUYRH010007531.1, forward strand.
TGTGTGTGTGTGTGTGTGTGTGTGTATGTACATATATACACACATACATTCCGGAGGTGAGCGACTGTCTAATTTTGAAGATATTACATGGTTATAGGACAAACAACATGAGTTTAAAGTAAGGTTCTGGCACGAGCTTCATTTCTGTACTTTATATCATCAAGTTTTTTCTTTCCCCAGTAAGACTGCAAATCTCTTGAGAGCCAAGGCTCACCGCCCTTTAGTACAGGTGTCTCCAGCACTTCGGATAACGCTCTATTTGCCCTAAGAAGAGAGTAATATATAGCTGCATCATTTTAAGCACTATGTAATCCCTACATTGCCCTCATTTTTGAATACTTCTGAGAATAAATATGTAAAAATAATAATGAATACTTCTAAGAATATGTAAAAATAAAAATACAATCTATATTCGTGGTTTTATGAAATAGCAAAAAATTTCAAAATGTGTAATACCCTGAACAAGTGACTTCTGTTATAGAAAGAAAAGAAATAGAAGTAGTAATGGGAATGTTTTAAATAACCTCGAAAACTACCCAGCATTGGCGGCACCTGTGGCTCATCAAGTAGGGTGCCGGTCCCATATACTGAAGGTGGCGGGTTCACAGAAAAATAGCTGGACATTCTGGCGGGCGCATGTAGTCCCAGCTACTCGGGAGGCCGAGGCAAGAGAATCGCCTAAGCCCAGGCGTTGGAGGTTGCTGTGAGCTGTGTGACGCCACGGCACTCTACCAAGGGCGATAAAGTGAGACTCTGTCTCTACAAAAAAAAAAAAAAACTGCCTAGCATCTCTCACTCCTTCCACTTCCTGTAGAGAAAAAGTAATATAATAGTAATAGATTATTTTTAAAGACTGATCTCGTGAAGAACTAGCTGACTCAGGACTGACTATAACTTCACAGTATTCATCTCTTAATAATGTCCAGAAACACCAAGAAGTCATTGCATATTCTGAAGAAAAAAATGTCATAGTGATCCCTAGGCCCTAAAATGATGGCCGTTTGAGTTGTTTACTTTAGAAAAATATTTATAATCACCCAAAAAAATGATTAATAAAAGTTTCAGGCTATTCTCTAACTTCTATTTGTAAATGCAAGTTTCACATTCTTTTTAACCCCATAGATCTCTCTCAAAGAGAGATCATTTAGAAGTTGTTTGATGAATTTGGACAAAGTAGGTATCAAATTGGATAATTCCAGTCTGAATGGTTCTCCACAGGGTCCAGCACAAGTAACGCCCTTTTGTGCTTGTGTGTGATGTTGTTATGTCACAAAATCACATGCTTATGATTTTGTTATAAAAGACTAGCATAAATTACCAGCTAACAAAAAGGATGTTGTTTTTGCCATTATTTGTGCATGTAATTCTGTAACAATATCACACTCAAGGACAAAAAAGGTCACTTCTGCCAGAGCCTGCATTTTCATTTACTAATCTCCCATGTGCCAAGTATTGTGGTATGAGCTAGGAATGAAAAGATGTCACATATTAAAAGACTGGACTTGGCTCGGCGCCTGTGGCTCGACGGGCTAAGGCGCAAGCCACGTACACCTACGCTGGCGGGATCGAATCCAGCCGGGGCCCACCAAACAATGACGGCTGCAACCAAAAAATGGCCGGGCGTTGTGGCGGGCGCCTGTAGTCCCAGCTACTTGGGAGACGGAGGCAAGAGACTTGCTTGAGCCCAGGAATTGGAGGTTGCTGTGATCTGTGAAGCCACAGCACTCTATTCAGGGTGAAAGCTTGAGGCTCTGTCTCAAAAAAAATAAAAATAAAAATAAGACTGGACTTTTGGGGCGGTGCCTGTGGCTCAAAGTGGGCAGGGGGTCGGCCCTGTATACCAGAGGAGGTGGGTTCAGTCCCGGCCAGCCAAAAACTGCAAAAAAACAAAAAAGACTGGACTTTAGTGATGTGATTATAAAGAAGGAGCATATTCAATAATCAAAATAATTTTTAAAATTACAAAATCCATTTTAATTTAGGCTCACCCAAGTCTAGGACATAAGAATCGTGGACTCAGTCATGAGTAAGACTCACTGACCCAGAGAGACAGATGCTGCAGACAACTGAAGTAAACTTCGTGCTCAGTCATACCTAATATTGTCATAGCCACGTGGACCCCCCGTTCCACATAAAAACCCGTTTATAAAACATTTTCTGGAAGCATTTTATGAAAACTTACAGCATACTAGATCTTCCAGTCTTTAAAAAATGAAGTAGACATGTAAAATTCAATCTTCCTTTTACCATTCATTGATGAGCTTTTTATCATTTTAATGTGATCTCAGTAACACTTTTTTTTCAGGGTAACAAAGAGAGATTTTATTTAGGAAGAACAAAGAGAAAGTTTAGAGCACTTCCCAAGAGAAATGAAGTGGGTCCTCAAGGAAAGAGACAAGACAAGCAAAAGTCTGCAAGGGTATAAAATATTCTCTCCATCTGAAATTGGCTGCAATCAATCTCAGTAACACTTTCTAAAACATGTTCCTGATTTGATATTTTCCATTAATTGGACTACTTGGCTGAATTAACACATTGTACATGTTCAAAACAATTTGAAATGAGCATTCACACATTATACAGAGCTTTTCCTTCCCACTGTTGTTATCTAACCAACTAAACATAATAAAAGAATAACATTTTCCATCAGCAACAAATATAAAGCTTGCCAGCTCATAATACTCACAGACTTAAGGACCAATAGAAAGTAGGAAAAATAATGCAGCACAAGCCAGTGACAATTTATCTTTCCCCCATTTTTTCTAGCTGCTTTCTTTTGGAGAAAACAGAAGTCCGAGAATTAATGTAGTTAATACTATGAAATAAATACAGTATTTACCTAAAGCTTTTTTGCAAGAAATGTAAAGGATGTCACAATGTTTCACAACAACGTGAATACAAGTATCCTATACTATTTATTACACCATTTAAACCTGGTGGTAATCTTTCACCATTTTTTATATTAAGATGTTTTCATAATAAAACACTTGACAAATATGAGTCTATATCAGAGTTTCTCAGTCTCAATGCTATTAACACATTGGCTCAGGTAATTCTTTTTTGTGGGGGCTCTCCTATGTCCTCTAAGCAACATCCTGCCCTCTGCCCACGGGATGCCAGGAGCATCTCTTGGTTGTTAACTGAAAATGTCTCTGAACATTGCTACCTGCCCCTGAGGGAGGGAGAGAGTTGAACCACGTCAAAGACTACTGGTCTATATGCAGGGCTTATATTTGGGTGTAATTTTTATTAAAAATACATGATTTACCTGTCACTTTGGCCTTTCATTAAATGTTAACCTATTTCTAAATTGCTATTTAAAAGAGAAACCACAAAACCAAATCAAAAGAGTCTAAAGTAAACAAAGCTTATTTTTATTTTCTTTTTTATTTTTCTTCCATTTACCTTTCGATGTATTTCCCAACAGTTGATATGCCTCGGACTCAGACTCTGAGATGGAAACCGTGGTCCCTAAGGAAGACACAGCATCCTTTTCCTTGATGGAGTCTGTGAAGTCTCCCGTACTTTGGAGCAGGTTCACAACAGAAACTGTTGTGTCTTCCACCAGGCTTGTGGGGGAAAAGGTACTCTGGTGGGTGAAGGCAGGAGATAGCTCATCCCCTTGTGCTGTTACCAGGACTGTCCCCATGTGTGTTTCCCCTTCCGCCAGCCCCGGAGCCACGTGCGCAGCCTCTGTCAAAGGCCAGCCCCCTTCTGTCCCCTCACGGCTTGCCTGTGCTGTCGGAGACATTTCCGCTCTCACCTGAGCCCCTGCACTGTCTCCAAGCTTTGGGACCTTGATTTGGCCTACACTCTCTAATTTGGTGTCATCCCACTCATCACTTAAGACAGAAGCAGCTGGGACAGCTGTGCTGACACTCAGTGCGACTTCCGGGGCTCCCAGCAGACTATCAGTTTCTGGCTGGACGCTCAGGGTGTGCTGAGAAGTCATGAACGATTGCTTGGTGGAAGTCACCTGGGTATCGTCAGCCGTCATCTGCACAGGCTTCTCCTTATCAGATGTGAGGCTCTCAGGCTCAGGGCCTGCTGTGGACCCAGTACCAGGAAAAGACGCTTTCCTGTGGTCTGGGGATGCTTCAAATTCATCAGGCCTGGGCCAGGCGGTCAGCATTTCTTTAGCATTCACATGGGATGGAGATGAGTGTCCCAGACTAACTCCTTCCTGACTTTCAGTTGCAAATAACTGGTCATCCACATCGCTCAGAGTTGCTTCTGTGGCCCCTTCTGCAGTGGGCTGCATGCTGGCCATCCTGCGGGGCTCCTCCTTCCCATCAATATTCAGAGAAGCAGTTGCAGTGACAGCAATGAACACGGCCTTGGAAGGTCTGCTTTCAGGAGACATTCTCTCTGGCTGGCTGGCACCAAACACATCTTCACCTGCTGGGCCTGCTGGCACAGTGGCAGCATAAACATCAGGGCTACCAGGCTGCAGGAGCCCGGCTCCTCTAGGAGGGGTTTCTCTGTTAATCAAGAATACTTGATTTGACGGCACGGCTGACGGCCCTGCGGAGGTCAGTGGATCTTCAGAGACCCCCATCTGAGGCACCTGCCGTGAGGTCATAGAGCTATTCTCTAGGTCATCTGTGTTCATATTCTCAAACCGTCCTTCTTCTGCAGGAACATATGCTATCTCCCTCCTTTCTGTTTGGGGAAAGGCCAGACATGGGGTGGCAAAGTTGAGAAGCAGAAGGCTACAGAAAGCCAGCCCAGCGTGCAGTGTGACCGGTCTACTCATAGTGGAGGAGAAGTGTGCACATAAATCGGCTGAGTTGGTTCCAGTCATCGAGTCCTGCAGAAAAATAAAGCATGCCAAACTCAGAGAAATGTATTTTGTGAATAATTTCCTTTAAAATTAAACCAAAAGTAAAATAATCTCCTCTCTCCTCGACTCCACAGGCAGAGACAGTAGATAGGAGAGGGCTGCTCTATTTCTTTGTACCTTTGAGACATGGATAACCCAGTTCATTTTTCCCTGCTGAATTTTGCTGATTTAACTTTCAAGCTCCCTAGAAAAAGGGACACAAAGTTCAAGTATTAGGTTCATTGTTTCTTACATACCTACTAGAAATAAACTACCCTTGAAGTCACATTTGCAAAAAAAAAAAAAATTTTCTCCTAATTTCTCTATTAATCACACAGTCAAATGACTATAAAAATAGCAACATGTACAGGATACAAAAAGGAAATCTTACACCTTCATTCATTCAAAGAACTTTTAAGTGTTGCCATGGTCTAAATGTTTGCATCTCCCAAAATGTATACATTGAAACCTAATCACTAATGTGACAGTAACACAAAGTGGGGCCTCTGGGAAGTGATTACATGGGAATGAGATTCGTCCCGTTATAAAAGAGACCCCAGAGAGCTCCTTCATCCCTTCCACCACGTGAGGAAGCAAAAAGCTGCCACCTATGAACCAGGACACCAAATCTGCTGGTGTCTTGGACTTTCCAGCCCAGAGAACCGCAAGAAATAAATTTCTATTGTTCAAAGCTGCCCTGTTTATGGTGTTTTGTTACAGCAATGCAAGGGACTGAAACACATATGCTTTAAAACTTACGTGATATTAAAATTGTTAAATACTGACCACCAGTTTCTGACAAGTTTAAAGAAGTATTTAAATATATATATATATGTATATGTATGTATAGAGAGAGAGAGAGAGAGTCTCACTGTGTCCCCAAGGCTACAGTGTCACAGCTCACAGCCACCTCAAACTCTCGGGCTCAAGAGATCCTCCTGCTTCATTCTCCCCAATAGCTGGACTACAGTCGCCCACCACAACACCTGGCTAATTTTTCTATTTTTGGTAGAGACAGGGTCTCACTCTCGCTCAGGTTGCTCTTAAACTGGTGAGCTCAAGCAATCCACCAGCCTTGGCCTCCAAAAGTGCTGGGATTACAAGTGAGAGCCACCATGCCTGGCCAATCATTTTCAATTAAAATATGTCTTTTAAGGCTCGGCGCCTGTGGCTCAACGGGCTAAGGCATCAGCCACATACACTTGAGCTGGCAGGTTCGAATCCAGCCCGGGCCCGCCAAACAACAATGACGGCTGCAACCAAAAAACAATAGCCAAGCATTGTGGCTGTAGTCCCAGCTACTTGGGAGGCGGAGGCAGGAGACTCGCTTGAGCCCAGGAATTGGAGGTTGCTATGAGCTGTGATGTCACAGCACTCTATCCAGGGTGACAGCTTGAGGCTCTGTCTCAAAAAA